>JBCNJP010007735.1:0-11503 GCA_039602395.1 Deinandra increscens subsp. villosa
TTTTATAGAAGTCTAGGGGGCTGAATTGTAAAAAAATCAAATTCTGGCCGAAAACAAGGTTGCTCGCGTATCGCCTAGGACCATGTCAACCTGGCGCGATACGCGTGGAAAGCAACAGCGCAGAAAGATTACCAGGCCGCAATTTTGGCCACGTATCCGACTTGTTCCTTAAGTTTGGTTCACCTACGCGTCAAATTAGCCTGCTTAGTCACCGTAGCCACCTGGGGCATCCTCCCACGAACCTAATAGCTATAAATAGAGCTTCGAACGTCCATTCTATCTCACCAATTCACCATCTTTCTCTCTTAAAAACCCTAAACCGTTCCAGAAACTTCGCGACTGAAATTAGGCCAAACGACGAGGAATTTTGAAGCCATCTCCTGCAGTCCTACATATTTTGGTATGTTCTTTAAAAGCCCTCAATCAATTTTGGTTAATATTGTTGTTATGATCGAGTTCTAAATCTAGGTTAAAATTAGGGTTCTTGAATATAAATCATCAAATTCGGGTGATCGGGTGGGAGTTAGGCTCTGAATTTTTGTAGGTAATCATAAAATGATGTATTTTAAGAAAGCCCTAAGTTTATTTCACATTTGGAAAAGGTTTGGTAAAGGTTTTATTAACGGGTCAAAATTAGGGTTTTCATAACGTTACTCTGCCCAAATTGACTAAACGATGTTGAACTAAGCTTAGATCTTTTAAAGGATATTATAAAATGTTATAATGAATAAACACCCTAAGTTGGTTTGAATTAAAAATGAGTTTTGATAATAAAACGAGAAATTCATGAAATTAGGGTTTCTAAATAAAGATAATTATTATAAAATAATCCGGAGGGTATGGGTACTTGATTTTTGATCTTATAACATGTTTTTATATATAATAAGTATATATGAAGTTAAAATGGATAAATAATAAAGATACCGAGTTAATCGGATATTAGAGGTTCGCGCGGACCGGAAGGGTAGGCACCTGTACACTGGGGTTTCTGGCAATAGCGGGGGTGTCGCCATCCCATCTGGGCAATGGCATCCCAACACTGGGCGATCCCGGAGTGAGTGTCTACTTATAGGAATGCGCGTCTTCATATTATCAATAAAAAGGTTATTATGCCTATAAGGGCATTTTGGTCATCTTGACCTTAAAAGAGATAAACCCTAATAAAGTATTATTAGGATAATAAGATATAAATAAACGTAGGTATTATTTATAATAACTTTGCATTAATGCAATCCGATACACGATTAGGTTAATTGTGGACCATAACGGAGGTTCTGTCAGAATAACTGATTAAAGATATCAGGTGAGTTCTATGAGCCCACTTTTAAATGTTTTAAATATTTTAAATGTTTTCGGGCTAGTATACATACAATACTTGTGAACATATATTCAAGATAATTGCGACTTGATATATACGTGTTATATGATGAAATTGTTATTAAATTGCTTATACGTGTTATGCAATTATGTTGATTATAATGTGATGTGTATATACTTGCTTTGAAATTAAGTAGCCAAGTGACTAGGGAGTTGTTAGTAAACGTTTAGTGAATATGTATGATTATATGAGAACAGCTGGTGCATTTGCTTGTATTAATATGTGGTGGATACGCCGATGGTACATCCTATATATATACATAGTAATATAAGTTACCCGGTATATTGGAAGTGTGGAGGATACGCCGCTGGTACATCCTGTATACATACACTAACGGTAAATTGGGGAATGTCCATTTGTTGCAGTATATGAATGCCTTATCACTGTTTAATAACAAACCTAAAGCATCTGGTTATTTAACTAGGAGTAGGTAGTATATACGATCGGATAATGAGTCATTAAGATGAGAAAATGACCTAAGAAAGTTAAAGCATGAGTTGCTACTAGAACCTAATAGAGTCGAAGCATGAGTTGCTAATATGACTTATTAGAATTAAAGCATGAGTTGCTACTAGAACCTAATAGAGTCGAAGCATGAGTTGCTAATATGACTTATTAGAATTAAAGCATGTGTTGCTACTGAAGACGAAAGGTCGCTGCTTCCCCATAGTGGTGGCTTAGTGTAACATCCCAAAATTTGATAGAATACGTAGCTACTATGATAAATACATGTGATATATGTATTAGGTAGCTAAACGTGTTAAAACGTTTGAAGAATGCATGTTTACCCATTACCGGGTAATAAATCGATAAAAAAATAATGTTGCGTGAATAATACACGTGTTGATTGGTAAAATGAATTAAGGAAATGAAATTATACGTGTTTTATATCAAGGATAATTGATATATATGATGTTAGCATGAAAAACGTAGCTAAACGTTTATATGATGGAAATAAATGATAACCGGGAGAAAATAGGTTTACACGGTTACACGATATTGAAATCATGTATAGATATATGTCTAATTGTGTGAATACATGTGAAATATTCATTTGATGGATATATACGTGGAAATACGTGTTTGAATAGTTATACGTGTGAAAAATGCATGCTTAAATAGTTAACAAGAAAATGGAAGGGTAGAAAGTGTAAATTATGGAAATACACAAATATATATATATGTATATACATTATTATATATGACCCGAACCTTAAAGAATGTTAGAAACATGTTTAGGAAGGTTATAAGATGTAAAATGATAGTTACATCAAAAGATTAGGGTTTAGTATGCATAAGATAAAAGTTAAAGGGCTAAAAGTGTAATTTATTTAAAGTTATGAATACTTATGGATATTATACGTATCTATAACTTTTATAAGTACCCCGAGACTTATAATATATTATAATAATATCCTAAAATGATTCGGAACGTATATGGATAAGTATTATAAAGTTTGAGGGGCCAAATGTGTAAATAATGAAAAATATATATAAAAATATATACGTATGTATACGTATATCATCGAGAATGTCCCGAGCCTTAGAAACTTTATTAAACATGTTTTATAATGGTTTGGTGCATAAAATAATAGTTTGGTAGAAGTTAAGGGGCTTAAAATGTAATTAAAAAGTAGAGGGACCATTTCTGCCAAAACCCCAAAGTACCAGGCGGTACGCGCCACCCTCTCCCTCCCCTAGGCGATACGCGGCCCGCCCACGACGCAGATTCAGCCACGTTTCAGCTTGTTCTCCACGATTTTGACGAAATTGACCACCCTAGGTGGCGAAATTGATCGGATTATCACCATGTACACGTGCTAGGACCTCCCACGAACCTGTTGGGTATAAATAGGGGCCGAATTCATTCATAATTCCTTGCCAATTCACTTGATTTCAACCCAAAAACCCCAT
Source organism: Deinandra increscens subsp. villosa (assembly GCA_039602395.1). Taxonomy (NCBI): domain Eukaryota; kingdom Viridiplantae; phylum Streptophyta; class Magnoliopsida; order Asterales; family Asteraceae; genus Deinandra; species Deinandra increscens. The sequence continues at coordinate 3,293 of JBCNJP010007735.1, forward strand.
AAACGAACCAGCCTCTTCTTCTGCGAAATTGGAGCAATCGGTGAGGAGTTGGAAGGCCATCTTCTGCAGTTCTACATACTTTGGTATGATCTACAATAGCCCTCAATCAATTTCAGTTAATATTGTTGTTATGATCAAGTTCTAAATCTAGGTTAAAATTAGGGTTCTTGGATATAAATCATCAAATTCGGGTGATCGGGTGGGAGTTAGGCTCTGAATTTTTGTAGGTACTCTTAAAATAATGTTATATAAGAAAGCCCTAAGTTTTTTTCAGACTTGGTAAAGGTTTGGTATGGGTTTTGTAAACGGTCAAAAATTAGGGTTTTCGTGTCGTTATTCTGCCCAAATCAAGCAAACGGTTTTGAATTAAGCTTTGCCATTTTAAAGGATATTATAAAATGTTATAATGGATAATACCCTAAGACGGTTTTGAATAAAAATGAGTTTTGATAATAAAATGGGAATTTGATGAAATTAGGGTTTCGGAATAAGATTATTTAATATAAAATAATCCGGAGGGTATGGGGACTTGAATTTTGGTATGGTAACATGTTTATATATATAATAAACATATATGGGTTTAAAATGGATAAATAACAAAGTATTTAAAATACCGAGTTAATCGGATATTAGAGGTTCGCGCGGACCGGAAGGGTAGGCACCTGTACACTGGGGTTTCTGGCAATAGCGGGGGTGTCGCCATCCCATCTGGGCAATGGCATCCCAACACTGGGCGACCCCGGAGTGAGTGTCTACTTATAGGAATGCGCGTCTTCATATTATCGTTAAAAGAAAAGGATATATGTCTAAAGGGCATTTTGGTCATTTTGACCTTTAAAAGGGGATAAACTTAATAACTGAATATTATTAAGATAATAAGATATTAAAATAAACATAGGAAGTGTTTATTGTGTAAACCTTGCGTTAACGCCATACGATACGCAAATTAGGTTAAATTGGAAATCACAGCGGGAGTTCTGTCCAAGTAACGAGTTAAAGAGATAAGGTGAGTTCTATGAGCCCACTCTTAAATGTTTTAAATGTTTTCGGGCTGATATACATACAAATGTTATAAAATGCATCTAAAAGATTTATAACTGAAATGTTGCCTATCCGAATTATTGGAGTATTAAACTGTTGAATTACCTTTGAGTAAATATATATCAGATTGCTAAGGTGCTAATTGTTAATGGATATATTGAACTGTTAAATTGTTATTGAATTGATATATATACGTGGACTGTTATGGAAATGCATATACGTGAAATATCTTGAATTGATAAACTGTTGAAAGGCTTTTGGGATATATATATATATATAGAGAGAGATAAATATATATATGGTGTATTATGAAATCATTTGTACGTGTTATAACGTAAATATAATGACTGTGATATGATATGTGTTATATTTGCTTCAAAATTAAATAGTCAAGCGATAAAGGGATTATTAGTAAACGTTATAGTGAATATGTATGATTATATGAGAACATGTGATACATTCACTTTATTATTATGTGGTGGATACGCCGCTGGTACTTCCTATATATAAACATAATAATATTAGTTACCCGGTATATCAGAAGTGTGGAGGATACGCCCTGTATACATACACCAACGGTAAATTGGGGGGTGTCCACGTGTTGCAGTATATGAAGACCTTATCACTGTTTACTAATAATCTTAAGTCACTTGGGTATTTAACTAGGGGCGGGTAGTCGTACAGGGAGAGTTATGAGGTAGTGTTGCTCAAGGGGATTGGAGACCACTACAAATAGAAAAGGGAAAAAAGCTACTGTCCGTTACAGGGAATGCTCTAAAGGGGTAAACTCGGCAGCTAGCAAATAGGGGAAGGCGGTGCAACTGTCCGTTACAGGGAATGCCCTAGAAGGGTAAACTCGGCAGTTAGCAGATAAGAGAAAGCGAGACAACTGACCGTTATAGGGAATACCCTAAAGGGGTAAACTCGGCAGTCCGCAAAGATGGTTTCTCTGCTTATGTAGTAGCAGGGTTTACACTGGTAATAGATGTTGGGGTTATAGAAAAGGGATATTGGGATAAATGGTTTTATAGGGGGTATTTCCTGTTAAGGAATATTACGTGTTGTATAATTGTGATATATATTATAATTGATAAATGTTTGTGAAAAAGGGATCTTGCAGGTCCAAGGGTTTTAAACCTCATGCCGAGGTAAAGCTTTTAAAATATAGAACTCACCAGCGTAAGCTGACTTTTTCCAAAAATGTATGTATGTCAGGTCAGGGTGAGGCTTCGACTAGTTACGAGAAGGCCCTGGTGATAAGGGATTAGACGGGCAAGCTATCGGAAGGAAGGAAGGTTGTGGCAAGCTGGCATAGATATAGTTATAGCAATAAAACGTAATGATAGTTAGTATTTCCTTACGTAAATTATCTCTTACTTTGTAGTACTTGGCAAATAAATAAAAGTTTCAAATTTCCGCTGCTTAGTAATCTCTGTTATTACCTTGTGTTCATGAGTAAATCCGATTAGTGACCCCTTCTGGAGCCAAGTCTGGAAGTGGGCGTCACACTTAGGGAACCGTGTACGGACGGAGCGGCAGTCGGACATCGCAAAAGCTATCTTACGAAAAGGGTAGGATGACGATTGCAGTGGCGGGCGAACCTTTCGAAGGAGATGAAGAATGAGGAGACGCTGCTTCCCCATAGTGGTGGCTTAGGGAACCGTGTACGGACGGAGCTGCATTGGGCCGTTGTAATAACTATCCTTCGAGATGGGACGGAGTGTGCAGTGGCGGGCGGACTCTTCATGGAGAACCAAATTAGTTGGTTGAATATAGTGACCTAGAAGTTTAGCCTAGGGTCATGATTAAGATAATAAGATATATTATCATAGTACATACGTGTTAGAATTTATATGTGATTGATAAATGTGTGTTGTAAAACCAGGTAAACACTTTAACGGTTTTGAACTAAACGGTAGAACTCACCAGCGTAAGCTGACTTTTTAAAAGTATGTATGCTAGGTTCTGCAGAGACGTTTAGAAGTGAAGGCACGGATCTTGTGAGGACGGGATAATCGGGAAGGCTATCAAGGAAGGATTTCTGGCAAGCTGGCTTAGTTATAGATTTCGTATTTATAGTTAGTTATAATTATATACAATATCTCTCTTACTGTAGTACTTGGCTTATATAAATAAAAGTTTTAAATTTCCGCTGCTTAATATCTCTGTTGGTACCTTGTGTTCATGAGTAAATCCGATTCGTGACCCCTCCTAGTGCCAAGTCTGGGAGTGGGCGTCACACATTGTAATTGATACTTTGTTTTGTAATTCTCTTTTGTTATGTACTTGGAGATCTTTGTGTAATTGTTAACGAACTTGTTTTGCTTCTTAGCGTACTTGTTACTCATGTTCTTAACGGACTTGATTGATTACTCTTAGCGTACTTGTTTTAATGTTATTTTAGCGGACTTGTCTATTCCTAACGTACTTGTTTGCTTAGAGTATTTATTAATGTTCCTAGCGTACTTCATGTGTTAGTAACGAACTTGTTAGCGTATTTGTTTATGTTAGCGGACTTGTTAATGCTTAGCGTACTAGTTAGCGAACTTGTTTATGCTTAGCGCACTTACTAGCGTACGTATTAGTGCTTAGCGAACTTGTTAGCGGACTTGTCAATACTTAGCGTACTTGTTAGCGGACTAGATAATACCTAGCGTACTTGTTAGCGGACTTATTGATATCTAGCGAACTTGATATAATGCTTAGCGAACTTCTTTTACTGTTAGGATATTTTGTTGAATTCTAGGTAATGATTGTGTCGTGTCAACCATTCTCCTTGTCTCCATCACACTAGTAGTATAAATACTACTTGGAAAAACCCTATTGAGCACGCATCAAGGTCTGCCTACCGAAGAGAGCCTCCTGTGTGTGTGTTCTTGGTGTTAGTGTGTGTTTTTGAGTTTTAGAGATCACCCATGGGTGATCGTTGAGGCGAATCCAACCCAAATCGACCATCACACATGATTTCCGCACTTGTGTGATGAATCGTATGAGAACAAGATGCTCAAATATGGTCCTGACACACCTATGCCCAGCAGATTAGTGACCTACACTGACGTCCATACAATGCCTCGAATGGCGCTGCTCCAATACTTGTGTGATAACTGTTGTTATAGGAAAACTCCACCAACGGTAAGTGAGATTCCCAGTTGTTACCGAAATCTATCACACAGGCTCTGAGCATGCACTCCAGCGTCTGAATAGTCCTTTCGCTTTGACCATCATTTTGAGGATGATTAGCCGCACTCATATCAAGTTGGGTTCCCAGTGCCTTCTGCAAGGACTTCCAAAAGTGCGATCCGAATCGCGTATCTCGATTAGATATAATAGATAAGGGAACACCACGACGTGAGACAACTTCCTTAATGTATAAGCGGGTCAACTTATCCATCTTGTTAGTCTCCCGAATTGGCAAAAAATGAACTGATTTCGTCAATCGATCAACAATCACCCAAATCGTATCGTATTGACTTGGAATCTTAGGAAACTTTGTTATGAAATCCATCGTTATGTTCTCCCATTTCCATCCTGGGATCTTTGGTTGCTGAAGCGATGGTTTCTGATACTCGATCTTGACCTTCGAACAGGTCAAACATTGTCTCACATAAGTGGCGATGTCGGCCATCATCTTCGGCCACCAACAAACAACCTTTAAATTGTTGTACATCTTGTCTGAACCCCGATGTATAGAGTACCGAGACTTATGAGCCTCGTCCATAATTAGTTGCCTTAAGTTTTCGTATTGAGGCACCCATAGCCTACTAGCAAAGTACCGAGCTCGATCTGATCGGATCTCAAACTGTTGTCTAAGCCACGCAAAGATTCAGATTCCAAGTTCTCGTCCTTCAGTGCTTCAAGCTGAGCGTTCCTAATCTGATCTGGAAAACTTGATTGAATTGTCATTTGCAAGGCATGAACAAACTTCGGCTTTGTTTCCTTTCGGATTAGGGCATCGGCTACCACATTATCCTTACCCGGATTATACTTGATAGAGCATTCATAATCATTGAACAATTCCACCCATCTGAGTTGCCACATGCTCAATTCCTCTTGGTCAAAGATATGTTGAAGACTCTTATGATCGGTGTAAATCGTACACTGGGTACCGTACAAGTAATGTCTCCAAATCTTTAACTCAAAGACTACCGCTCCCAACTCCAAATCATGAGTTTTATAGTTCTTCTCATTATCCCGGAGTTGTCTTGATGCATAAGCGATAACCTTATCGCATTGCATGAGCACACATCCCATTCTTCTAATAGATGCATCATAATATACTACAAAATCATTAGTTCCCTCAGGCAATGAAAGAATAGCTACACTGCAAAGCTTCTGCTTCAAAAGCTGAAACGTTGCATCCTGCTTCGCATCCCATTTATACACAATGCCTTTATGCATTAAAGTTGTCAAAGGTTGTGCGATTGAGGAAATTCCCTCAATGAATCGTTTGTACAAGCCCACCAGACCGAGGAATTGGCGTACTTCATCCGTCATATTTAGTACAGGCCAACTCTTAATCGCCTTAATCTTTGACATATCGAATTGAATCTCTGATTCATCTCAAGAGTTGCACTTTCCAAATCCAAAAAAAGCGCACTTTAAATTTTAACATACAACTGCCCTTTTCTCAGCAAGTCGAGAATAACACGAAGATGCTTCGCGTGATCTTCTTCCGTCTTAGAGTAGATGATAATATTGTCGATAAACACTATGATGAACTAATCCAAATATGTCCCGCAGACCCGATTCATGAAATCCATGAAAACAGCAGGCGCATTGGTTAGCCCATACGGCATAACCAAGAAGTCGTAGTGACCATACCTGGTCCCGAAATCTATTTTTGCGATGTCTTCATCTCGAACTCGTAGCTGATGATTTTTTTCGGATCTCATATCAATATTCGAATAATAACTCGAACCTTGAAGTTTGTTGAACAAATCGTCGATCCGCAGAAGAGGATACCGATTCTTCATGATAACCTTATTCAACTCACGGTAATCGATACACATTCGAAAAGTACCGTTTTTCTTCTTGAAAAACAAAACATGCGCTCTCCACGGTGACGAACTAGGTCTAATAAAACCCTTCTCTAGCTTAACCTGCAACTAAGCGTACAACTCTTTGAGTTCGCTTGGGACTAATCGATAAGATGCGCGAGCAATCGGCGATGCTCTTGGTGCCAAATCGATCTGAAATTTTATCTGCCTATGTGGTGGTAGACCTGGCAGATCTTCAGGATATACGTTAGGAAAATCACGAACGACAGGAATATCTTCAAGACGCGGTTCTTCTATCGGCTTCTCGATGACATGAGCTACGATAGCTACGTGACCTTTCGCAGACACTTATGCGCCTTGAGAAATAAAATTATCCCAACTACAAATCCACTTCGCTTGCCTCGAATCGTCAAAATTTCTCCATTCAAAAGAGGAATTCGAACCACTTTCTCCTGGCATACGATTTCAGCATGGTGCTTGGATAGCCAATCCATAACAATAATAACATCGAAGCTTCCTAAATTTGCTGGCAACAAATCTATGCTCATTTGATGACCAGACAAATCCAATATGCAATTTCAGACAATACTATGGATTTCAACCAACTTCCCATTTGTGAGCTATATTGAATACTTAACCTCTAATGGGCTTTCTATGACTCTAATCATTCTGCTAAATTTACTTGAAATAAAACTCCTATCGGCACTAGTATCGAACAATGCGGAAGCAAAATAGCCATTGACGGAAAACTTACTGATTACCACGTTAGTGTCATTCCGAGCTTCTCCTGCTCTAATCATGATTGCTTGCTCTTTACTACTTTCCCCATTGCGGTTTCCCTTTTTTGCTTTCTAGTGCTTTCCGCTCCTGATCCCCTTCGTCTTAGGACATTTCTTCTTGAAGTGTCCCACTTGTCTGCATTGGTAGCATCTCGTCTGGGTTGGTGGCTTGCTTTGGTTGCTTTGTTTCTTTTGACAGTTTCTGCAGTCTACCAACTTGTGCCCGCCTTTACCATATTTGTGGCACTTCACGCTGTCACAGTTTCCCTGGTGATGAAACCCACACTTGCCACACTTGGTTAGGTTTCCCTGATATCCTTTAGTAGGAACATTTGAACACTGCCCTTCTGACCTTTAACCTTGCAACGCATGGCCATGTGTCTAGTGTCCTCACACTTGTTACACGTCAGCTTATCGCAGCTTCCTTGATGGTTATACTTACATTTGCGGCATTTTGGGTAGTTTCCTTTGTACCCACTGGTAGGATTACTCAAACCTTGACTGATCTGCCTCTTTTTAGAGTTACCATCCTTTGGAGTCTGACTTCGATTGACTTGATTTGCTTGGGTTAGCACGGCATAAGCAGCCACGCTTCGTTTGATGATAGCTCCCAGTTCCTTTATTGATATTGAGAAGGTACCATCCAATTCTCGACCACGTCCAGTCATTTCTTCTTTGTTCCTAGCATACAAAAATGATTAAGATCCAGGTGTTTACCATTCAAGTATAGTAAAAATTTCAAATGACATACAAAACACATAACAAATTTAACTACAACTTTAAATAAAATAAAATCGCAAGTGACTCGCAATTTCATTGAATTTTAAAATGAGTCCAAAATATCTACATGTCAAAAGATAGATAAAGACTACTAATCTTTATACAATGCTTCACGAAAGCGTCTAAGATAGATACTAGCACATACTACAAGCTAACCAACTGATCCCCTCAACCAGAGATGACCGAACTGTCACTCTCCGCGTCATCTTGATCCATGGGTGCTGGCTCTAGGGTTGCAGGTTCCTTCTGCGGCTCCAACTCTGCCTCCACTGCTGCGACCCGAGTAGTCAACTGTTGAACCCTGAAGCGTAACTGCTGAATGAGATCTCCCTGTGCGTCGATCATCGCACTCGGGACAGAGAACCTCATATGTATGTCCTCATGCTACCGTGTCGGACTAGCCAGGTGCTCCTCGCTCTGTTGCCACTGAGCGATAACACCCTTAAGTCAGTAATTGTTATCACCTACTCCAACCTAAAGATCGGTGATGTCTCCCACTGCACGAGTGACGCGATCCCGATGTGCATAATGGTCGACCACCAGTGCCACTACAGCTCGATCTATCGTGTAGGGTAGGGCTGGCGTAGCCCTCATTCGTGCTATAGTGCGAGCGA
>JBCNJP010007737.1:0-48832 GCA_039602395.1 Deinandra increscens subsp. villosa
CTTGGACGTGTTTTTTTCTAATTGGAGTTCCAGGGCGGTGCAGCGTCATCACATACACATCATCTTCCTTTCTCTCTTATAACCTCTTCTTTCTTTCTTCTTCTCTCTCTAAAATCATCCCTAAAATGACAGCCCCTTTCATTTCTCTTATTCTCTTTCTCTTTTAGAGAGAGAAAGCATCGATACATTCCGGCCTCTCTATCTTCTGGTCCTCGCAGTCGGATCTGTCGTGTGGGTGGCTTGGTGGTTGTCTCTTCTTCCGTCGATGCTCCGATGACGTTGAAGCGACGATTTCGTTGCTCCGTTCACGAGAAGCAATGACGATGAACCGACGATTTCGTTTTGTCACCACCGAGAGCAAATCTCTCTTTCTCTCTCAACCGACGACCGGCTCTTCAATAGTCGGAAGATGATGATGACGATCGATTGACGGTGCTTTCTCTCTCTCTCTTGCTCTCTTATTTCATATGAATGAAACTGGATCTGGATGCTCTGTGTGTTCTCCAACGCCTCCTGTCGTCGTCGCCGGCTTCGTCTGTCATCACACCGATGACCTCTGTCTGTCAATGTCTACACTTTCTCTGATCTACTCTCTCTGAGATATTGGAAGCGAAAGGTGTTGCTTTCCGGCGTTGTATCTAACTGATGCCCGCCGGCATGGTATCTTTTTGGTGCCGCCGGCGTGGTAGCTACTTGGTGTCGTCGTCGTTGAACGCCCCTTGCGTCGTCGTTTCATTTTTTTACAAGCGATGCTACTGTCTGTTGCTTCAAAAGCATACTGATTTGGGTTTATTGACGCGATTTCATTCTCCATTTCTTTAAAAAAACCTTGATGCGGTTGCTATGCGTTTGTCGGTTTGGGTTGTATTTGATTTTTTATATGCGATTCTACTGTCTATTGCTTCAATATGAATTGATCTTTGATTTGGGGTTGTTGTCGCTGTGCTGGTGCTGAATCTAGGGTTTGGTTACGTTGTTTTTTGGGTACTTTGTGGCCGCAGGATACCGTTTCTGTTCTATTTAGGGTTTTCATTTTTCTAATGATAACCTCTAATTACCTTATATATCTCCTGCAGTTTCACATTTCATCACTGTTGCTTCAGAAGTTTTTATTTTTATTTGTTGAGGTGGGCGGTGTGCTGTGACATTAATCTCATATCTCGACACTCTACTGATAGTTTATGTGTTGAGCTATGGTATTTGATCTACTGGTCATATTCTTTAGGCTTAAAAATCAGTATCTGTTTGCTATGATGTTGGTTGCTAGCTATTAGCAGGCTCACATTTGAGCAACGTTCCCTTCAGATTCGGATTCCGTCGATGCTCCGTTGACGTTAAAGCGACGATTTTGTCGCTCTGTTAACGTGAAGCAATGACAAAGAATTGACGATTTCGTTAGTAACGATGGAAATCGTTTGTTTCTTTGAAGCTATGATGAATTTTTCTGAGCTTATGTTGCTACCAGCTGTTCTTGATGGTTTCTATAAGGCTGTGATGAATTTTTTCTGAGCCTATGCTGCTGCTAATCAAATAATTTGTTTCTTAAACCTAGCTGCTGGTTTCTTGGTTGAAAGTTGGTTAGATTTGTTCTTAACTGGTGGTGGTTTGGTGTTCTGCTAATGAAATCGTTTGTTTCTTTAAAGCAATGATGATTTTTTTCTGAGCTTATGTTGCTACCAACTGTTCTTGATAGTTTCTATGAGGTTGTGATGAATTTTTTCTGAGCCTATGTTGTTGCTAATCAAATAATTTGTCGCTTAAATCTGGCTGCTGGTTTCTTGGTTGAAAATTGGTTTGATTTGTTTTTAACTGATGGTGGTTTGGTGTTGCAGATGGTATATTTGAGGCTATGGTGATTTATTTCTGAGCCTATTACAGGAAATTGATTCTTTTACTCTGAAGTTGCAGATTTGTTGGATGAAAGTTGGTTGGCTTTGTTTCTATTCGATGGTGGTTTATGCGAGGCTATGATGAAAGAATTATTTATGAGCCTATAGGCACTCTATATAATATATATAGAATTGATTACATACTCTTGTTGAGGGTGTATTTTCAGGATGCTCACAGGAAGCTCAGACAGCTCAGGAACCCTATTGTCATCTGGGAATCTCGTACATTCAGGTATCCTGATCATATTATTTTAACTAACCTTCATATTTGCCACATGTCTATTTGACCAGGTATCACCGGAGTCATCAACAACCTCCGAAACTTACGCTCCAGCTGAAGAAGATCGTGGACCAAGTGAACGGAGAGGCCTCTAACGGTCGAATTAGTTGGACGATAGGATCCCGGGAATCCCGGAAAGTTAGTTATTATTGTATTTGTTATATAAATCGAGGATTCGATCAGTAGGAACACACGACTACACTCGCACACTAGCTTACTTATACGAATCATTGTATCACATAGTTCTGATCGATCAAACCTCCAACCCGTTGTAACGAATTGCTTGGTCATTAATAATATTGACTTGGTGGCGGTTTTCCAGCCGGCACCCGAGGTTTTTATCCAGGATTCCTAGAGGCAACTCGAAGGATTCTGGAGTTTTTCTCGCTAAAATCCTTGTGTTATTATCTTAGCTTGGATTGTTTACTCGTTTGAACGTTAACCCATACTATTGTTGATTCTCTCTTATTAACTAACCACTTTAATGGCTCTTATGCAGTGAGAGGGGAGAATCTAATTAAATATCTTGAAATTGTTAAATAATTGTCTCTATTTTTCGAAAATTTTAACATTTCACAGGTACCAAGAGAAAATAATGCGGAAGCCGATGCTTTAGCAAACTTGGCTTCATCGCTCAGGATCCCTGAGGATGTCAAGATTCCAATAATTCACGTCTTGACACCGGCAATAGCTCAACAGGAAGCTCAGGCTGTTGACGATAACGCAGGTGCAAAGGTTGAGAATCCTGAAGATGCCCAGGAATCCTGGACATATCCGATCCGGAAATATCTTGAAGACGGGGAGATTCCCAAGGGCGAAAACCCCAGAGCTTTTCGTGCAAAGGTAGTACACTATACTATTATTAATAACATCCTATATAGAAGATCTCTTGCAGGTGTCTATCTAAGGTGCCTAGAGAAGTCGGAAGCTCTCGAGGTGCTCGAAGACATCCATAGTGGAGATTGTGGAAACCATACCGGGGGCAGGGCGCTGTTCTCTAAAGCTCTCAGATTCGGATATTATTGGCCAACTATGAAGAAGGATGCCGCAAGCTTCTCACAGAAATGTGATGCTTGTCAAAGGCATGGCAACATTCTCCACCAGCCCGCCGAGCATCTGCATCCTATAGTATCCCCATGGCCATTCATGAAATGGGGCATGGATATTGTGGGTAAGCTGCCAAAAGCTCCTGGAGGAAAGGTATTTATGCTTGCCATGATGGATTACTTCTCCAAGTGGATTGAAGCAGAAGCCTATGTTCAAGTGAGAGAAAAAGAAGTGATATCCTTCATCAAAAGAAACATCCTCACCAGATTTGGGATTCCGGCAGAAATTATATGCGACAATGGCTCCCAATTTATAGGCAAAAGAACTACAAGCTTTTGTGAAAGCTGGGCCATCAAGATGATCACTTCAACACCTGTCCACCCTCAGGCTAATGGGCAGGCAGAATCCAGCAATAAAATCATCATCAACAATCTCAAGAAGAAGTTGGGCTCCAAGAAAGGTAAATGGGCTGAGGAGCTGCCATTTGTCCTTTGGGCAGATAGGACCACACCTAAAAATGCTACTGGCCAAACGCCATTCTCGTTAGTGTTTGGGGCAGAAGCCGTAATTCCTACAGAGATGGTACTCCCAACAGCCAGAGTCAACTGCCAGGATCCCGAAACCAATAGCCAGAATCTCCTTCAGGATCTCGAAACAGTTGAGGAGCTCAGAGACATGGCCAAAGTCCGGATGGCTTCTTACCAGCAACGAATAGCAAAGTCTTATAACAAGAACATCAGACTAAGAAGATTCCAAGTAGGTGACTTGGTCTTGAAGAAAGCTTTTCAGAATACCACTAACCCTGCTGATGGGAAGTTAGCACCCAAATGGGAAGGCCCTTACCTTATAGATTCTGAAGAGGGTAAGGGGGCATACCGTTTGGTGAATATGGAAGGAGAACCTCTGCCAAGAGCTTGGAACGCCATCCACCTTAAGGCGTATTTTATGTGAGAATCCCATCGAGAAACTCAGGAAGAATCCCAAGGATCCTCACTATGCAAATAATCTAAGGTACGTATACTGATCTTATTTCAATAACTTCCTATTATTTCTATGATAAGATTACTGACTTAAGCATCGGAGTGGTGTTAGCTAGGCTAACACCCACCCCTCACCAAGCATTGAGTGTTTTGCAGATTTTGAGAATCCTAGAGAATTTTGGGTATATCCCCAGTTAGAGGTTGGCCACCTCTCCTACGTTTAAGTTATCCTGCGTACCTTCTAAGGTTTGAGAGGTTGACTCCTCTCCTAAGTTTGGGTAATCGCCAGTAGCGCACGACCCTCGCCAGTAGCGCACGTTGTCCCCCGGTACGCTAAAGGTGGCCGGACCAGTCCACTCCAGGAGTGGCTGACAATCTTGTCACTGGAGGCTGCCGGGCGGATTCTCAAGGTTTATAACACTGACGTGTTATCTAAGGTTTTGGCATTTTCATGTCACATACGTATGGGCTTGTCCCCAGTTTTGGCTTAGACCCAAGTTTATCGGGCTTGTCCCCAGTTTTGGCTTAGACCCAAGTTTATCGGGCTTGTCCCCAGTTTTGGCTTAGACCCAAGTTTATCGGGCTTGTCCCCAGTTTTGGCTTAGACCCAAGTTTATCGGGCTTGTCCCCAGTTTTGGCTTAGTCCCAAGAATCCCGGGTTTATCCCCAGTTTATTTAACTTGTTTGCTCTCGGAAATGTCGGCTTCGGCCGGAGGCCAAGAAGCTTTTCAGAATTATTTCAGGTTTTGGAAGAAACTGAAGCAAATACTGAGGAAACTGCGTTCAGGATTCCTATAGGAATCCCAATTCAGGTAGAAGAAGATATGATTATTTGGAATTGGAAAATTGGCTAAGGTAAAATTCAAAGGTCAGTTTTTACTATTTAATCTAACTTAACATATTATTCAAATTTCAAATGGTCTTCCAACTTGCAAGTTATTTTTTAGATATTTGATAAGTTTTTACAAACTAATTCTACCAACCAAAATTTCAATACAAAAGACAATATGAGAAGCCCAAAAGATACTGATATTATTTATAGCCACAAAAGGTTGTGAGCTTCTCAAGTTTCGTCCTGAAAACCTCAGGATCCCTCCGCTTGAGAAGCTCGAAGGTCAAAATATTGTTTTTGGGAATCCTGGTTTCGTCTTGTAAACACAAGATCCCTCCACCAGGACCCCCATCGTTGTTGCTTGTTGCTTGTTCATTACAAGAAAAGGGAAATTGTTTCAACTACAAGAACCACCAAAAAAACCACCTAAAAACCTAAAAAGTGGGCTCAGACCGTTGCAATGTCCTCATCGCCCACTGTCTTCTCCTCCTCCACCGGCTTCACCACGTCCTCCAGCTTCTTGCCTGCTCCCAGCTCGATCACATAAGCCCTTGTTGGGGCAACCGGAGAATCCAGAATCGCCTTTGAGGAGCCACCATCGGTCCCATATTTTCCTTCCCCATCACCATCTCCTCCCAGTGATTCCAAGACCAGCCTCCAGCCTGCAATATCCCAACCTGGAACCTGAAAGCCAGCCGCTTCAGCCTCTTCTGCCATTTGAATCTTGCATTCTAGGACGCTCCGGGCAGCCGAGAGTTGGCCAATTTCAGCATCAGCAGCCATTTTGGCTTCCAGGGCTTGACGCTGCTCAGTGAGCTTATGCTCATAGAGAAGGGTCTTACCCTTGGCAGTTTCAGCTTGGGCCTGAATCTTCTCGTTGGCTTCGGCGAGCTTCTTCTCCATGTCCATAGCCTGGAAGCTCAGCTTCTCGATACCCTGCACAAATAGGAACCCTATTCAGCAGTGGTAACAGGTATGATACTAACGTAATTATTACTTAAGCTTCTTACCAGGTTGATCATGGTCTGCATAGAGAGGATCTTGTTGCTGACCTCAGACGGGGCAAGATCTTCAAAGGATTCCAGGTACACGGTGGGAGCTGCTGAAGTCTCAGGGGCCTTCCTCTTCTTGGAAGCCGAGGCCTTTGGCCGGCTGACAGGTGGTTTGGGAACAGTGGGGTGCTCGAGCTACTCCTTCTTAACCTTCAAAAGGCTATCAAGATCCTTCAGGGAGAATGAGACGCTGGATTTGGGAGCTGCAAAAGGAAACATGTTATAAGTATCCAGGAAGTTCAAATAAACGAAGAAGTCGGAATCTTACAAGAACTTACCAGACATGCTGGGAGTGTGATCGGCTGAATAGTTGTTTTCACTGGTTGTTACTTCAAGAATCAAAGCTCTCTCGCTGGCCGGAATCTGGTAGATAGCTTCAAGCTTCTTGAAATCAGGCTGCTTCTTGATGAGATTCTCAAACTTGGGTGCTGCAAAAAAGAAAAACAACAAAGAAGCTTAGCAATGTACAGAAAATTCAACGAAAAACAGGAAACTTCAATTTCCTACCCTTCTCAACCCACTTCAACGGTAACTCTGCCCCCCCAGGAATCGAGTCTCGTTTGACGAAGAAGAATCGCTTCTTCCAATCGTGATCGTTGTGGGAAGCTCGGGGAATCAACTGGGAGTTAGAGGTACGAGCCTGACGAACAAACCGGCTACAACCATGGGTTCTTAACTTATAAGCTTCACAGATTTCAAGAATCCCGATGTCGAGATTCCTGGTTTGGTTCAACTGGTCCAAAGAATACAAGATTCTCCAGACCATCGGCATGGTTTGAGAGTAGGAAAGTCGGGTAGTCTTGAAGAATTGGGTGATAAGCTCCGAAAAGGGGAATGTCATTCCGAGCAAGAAAGGATAGTACATAAAACAAACCCAAGTTGTGGAGATGAAATCAGACTTGACGAGAGAACTATAAGGTCGGAAAACGGTCTCCGGCGGAAAAATGCCGGAGTTCTTCAGTTCGAGGATGTCGCGATCGTCGAAGGAACAACTTTCTTCCTCACAGGGGATGATGTACCCCTGATCATGGAATTCCTCGGCGACCGGAGAGCTTAACGACGAAGAAGATCGAGTGTTTTTCTTGGCCATGGCCGAAAAACGCGAAGGAAAACGAGAAAGAAGGAAAGGGACTGACCTGGAATATCGGAGAAGCTCGAGAGTTTTTGCGAAGAAGATGGTGAAGATCTCATAGATTTACTCTCTATTTAAAGAGAAACGTCCCATCTCTTGGACACCGAGTAATCAGTCACTTCCCAACAGCTTTTACCGTCTACACGCCGTTAAAAAGGCATCTTTTTGAATTTTAAGATCTGTCAAACTTATCCACAACTGTTGAAATTCAAGGGGCAATTGTTGAGGGTGTATTTTCAGGATGCTCACAGGAAGCTCAGACAGCTCAGGAACCCTATTGTCATCTGGGAATCTCGTACATTCAGGTATCCTGATCATATTATTTTAACTAACCTTCATATTTGCCACATGTCTATTTGACCAGGTATCACCGGAGTCATCAACAACCTCCGAAACTTACGCTCCAGCTGAAGAAGATCGTGGACCAAGTGAACGGAGAGGCCTCTAACGGTCGAATTAGTTGGACGATAGGATCCCGGGAATCCGGGAAAGTTAGTTATTATTGTATTTGTTATATAAATCGAGGATTCGATCAGTAGGAACACACGACTACACTCGCACACTAGCTTACTTATACGAATCATTGTATCACATAGTTCTGATCGATCAAACCTCCAACCCGTTGTAATGAATTGCTTGGTCATTAATAATATTGACTTGGTGGCGGTTTTCCAGCCGGCACCCGAGGTTTTTATCCAGGACTCCTAGAGGCAACTCGAAGGATTCTGGAGTTTTCCTCGCTAAAATCCTTGTGTTATTATCTTAGCTTGGATTGTTTACTCGTTTGAACGTTAAGCACTCTACCTCACAATCTAAGTTTGGAATACAGGATTCCTAAGGGAATTTTTGACCAAAACAACTCTACTATTTGACCGCTTTAGAATCCTTACAAGCAAACAGTTTGGCTACTTACAACTTTGAGGGTGAAGATACATTACAGTTTACCATTGTTCAGGTACATTTTCTTGAACCAAGTAATCATAAAACAGCAAAGATAACAACTTCTGAATCGTATCCTTACGTAACAAAAAGCACAAGTGGCTCTAGAAGTAAAACTTAAATCATGATTTTAGATTATTGTTGTCACACCCCCAAATAACCACTAACGGAGTTTATACCGTTAAGGGGTGCGGCTAGACCAGGATTCACAACCATTAGTTACAAATACTAAATGAATCAGAGTTAGTTCAAAATCAGATATAAAGTAAAGTCTCAAATACAAACGCAGCGGAATAAAATATTGTCTTAGCACTAACCACGTGCTTTACATAAACATTGTATTAAATTCCCAAATAGTTCAATTAAAATAAAGGTCTTCACGTGCCATGCCAACCCGCTCCGGATACTCCTTAGCGATCTGCAAAAGTTTAAACCACGCAAGTGTCAACCTAACGGTTGGTGAGTTCACAGTGGGCTTGTCATGCATTGGCCCAGTCTCATGATCATAATTTGTCTCAAGTATACTTACATGTTATTTATTTGTGAAAAGCAATGCTCGTAATTTAAATCTCAGTTTATAAATGGTTTGTCCGTGACCTACGTCATCGGGTATGTACTAGTTCCGTAAAGTTAAAGGACTCAACCGATATCGCGGGTAGCTAATCCGTTGTTCCATGCTCTAAGGAAGTTTGTACCAAAGCTGACTTATTTTGTGGGGGCCGAGCCATCCCGTACGGTGCGGACCTACGTCATCGCGGTTTTTGCCTCCCCCGTGTCCTCTCGGGATCACGGTCAGATAGGCTGATATTGTACCTCCGTGCACTCCCCGTGCCACGGGGCGGAGTTTGTCAAACTCCAGTAGATCTACCCAACATCCCCTCGCTTTACAATTAATGGCACAATTTTAGTTGAGGACTTTTAAGTTATAGGGCATCCTTAGAAAACATGTGATATCATGTGGTTTAGACTTTAACCTACACTAGCCATATTAAAACAGTTTTCGTTTCAGAAATAGTTTGTTAAGTTTCGCCAGTGTTTCCCATAAAACACTTCAAGTTCATTCAATGGGTGCCGAGCACTCCGAGTTTTCATGTTCATCAGGGAGGTGCCTAGCACTCTCGAGTTTGTCAGCATTGTTTTTCGTTTAGTTGATCTGTGTGACCCAAACGGGTTCACGGTAATCGGTTTAGTGACACTCACCTTGGGTTGCACTGCTACACTTGCTATAATATCCAAGTATGCTTAACGAAGACCTATGAACACGTTTAGGTCTTAAGTATTAGTTTTGTGTCTAATCTTTACTTAACGTCACTATGGCCCATAACATAGCACGTTGCAACTATGACTCGACATACCGACGCACGACACCGATGGTTGATCATAAACAAGGGTTCATATAAATCAGATATCAAGCATGTTTCATCATGGCATAATCATGTAAGTCATGGCATAACACTTAAGCAAATTTCACAAGTTTGGTTTTTAGGTCAGGTCTTAGTTTCGCTAGCACAGTTTCGCTAGGCAGTTTCGCTAGGTGCACGGGCAGCACTTTCGCTAGGAAATGCCCGGTGACACAGTTTCGCTAGGCTAGTTTCGCCCGAAACTGCTGACGCAGTTTCGCTAGCCTAGTTTCGCAGGGAAACTGGTTTGAACTTTCGTTCAGGTATTTCGCTCGGTAGTTTCGTTCGAGCAGGTCTGGTCAGGTTACCCGGCGACACTATAGTTTCGCTGGGTAGTGTCGCTGGAAGGAGATATAGTTTCGCTACTTAGTTTCGCCCAGAGAACACGCAGTTTCGCTGGTCGCGAAAAACATACGGATTTGCCTAAAAATCAACCTAACAGCTTCTGATCTTACATGCAATTCATTATTTAGCATACATAGGCATTTACCAACATAAATCAAGCAGCTTTAACACGTTTAACATGCATTTTAATCATCGAATCTCTAAAAACACTTCTAAACCCTAAAATGACCAAAATTGCATAAATCATCATCATGGTTTGTTTTTAAACGTAAAGTTGCTGACTTTATGATAAAACTAGCATCCCTAGACAACATATTAGTAGATCAAGCAATTACATGAGGGTTTGAGCATGCTTTTAAAGAAAACACAAGGAAAAGACATAAAGAAAGGTTTTTGGAGACTCACGATTTGATCTAAGATCCAAATGGGTGTTGTCTCAAGGCTGAGATGATAATTCTTGATGGTTTCTTAGCTGACCAGATTTTCCAGGAGAGTGTGTGTGTGTTTGTTGTGAAATGAGGCAAATGAGGCTACTAGGGTTTATTAAGTTTATTTATATCAGAGGCTAGTTTCGCTGGCAGTTTCGCTGGCCAGGCGAAACTAACTCTGGTCTCGGGTACATTGATCAGTCTAGCCTGCTACCGGGCGAATCTGTAGTTTCGCTCGGTAGTTTCGCTGACTACCAAATTTAGGCAATTTTCACAAAATCAAGTATTTACAATTAATCATGCTATTCACAATAATAAGTCATGTATTTAAATCACATTGCACATAAAGACAATCAATGATGAACACATAACACATATGGACGGGTTCGGTGATCAACCAAAGGACGTGGACGTATTCGGCCTAGTTTAAGCATTAGTTACTTAAGTTAACACTTATAATCGTAACTAACGGACTTGTCTAACGGAAGTTAACCTTGAAATTCTCGGGTGTCACAATTGTAATATAGACATTTCACTATAACCGTGTCAAAATAACACTTTATTATATGTTTATTCTATATATAAGTTAGTTTAATTTCAATCTCTGGAATAGTGATGGTGAATGTTAATTCATTTAACCATCAGGAATTGGTGGTGTGGATAGAGGATTGAAGAAGTAAATTGACGGATGAGAAAATATGGATCTTCAAGAACAGGTATAGGTCTTAAATAACTACACAGTTTTTATTTTCAAAACTAGACGGTAATTGTTTTATTGTGAATTACAGATTAGAGAGTTGCAAATTTATATGGAATTTTAAGAAACGCTGGTTGAGGGAGGCACTTTTCTACCACTTCTATTAAACCCATCAAACACCAAGAAAAGCCTTGAAATGCCTGGTACATTATCAATTAAAGTCAGAATTTATAATTGTTGCAGAACTAACTTTTTGACAATTGACTTTAAATGTCAAAACTCAAAACTGCAGTTCCCTGATGCATATATTCTTATTACAACTTTTTATAATTTGTAGTTTGTTAAGTTGTAATGTTCAGTGCAACTTGGCACTTAGCTGTGAGTAAATACTCTCAAGATTTTGTGGATCCACATCATGTTAAAGTGACCATTGTTAGCTTCATAGTCTACTTTTCATTTGACCATAAAAGGAAATCGTTGCAGATAATTTTACTTTTATTTGCTGCAGTTTGCCTTTTTAAATGACTTAATCTTTTGGCTGGTTGTTGTAGGACACATCTCCAAAATATTATATGGTATGATGTCTATTTCTCTATCATGTATTTCTTCGTAATGGGTCATTAGTAGGCAACTAGATACCATAAACATTTGTGGGTATGAAATCAAATTGTTTGCTCTTGGTCATATTCATTCGGAGTCAATTTTGTCATTGTAGTATTTGAAGATGTAAATTTTTCTTTCATTAGATATTGACTAATTATTTTGTTGTTGTTCATGTGCAGGTTTGTGTGTGATAAGTTAAACCTACAGGTATGCTACTTTTTTATAGCAAGTTCTAATTTTACTTGCGTATATTTTTTTTGGAGAGCACTATTCCCTCCTTATGTTATTTTTGCCGGTAAGATTTCGCTATGTCAGTTTGTTGTAGTGGTTTGTGTGAGGGGTGAGTCTTTTGTTGATGCAGGTTCTATACCTGGTATTGTCGGTTTTTCTTCTATGGTAGTGTACGTTGATAAAAAATGTCAACCCGCAGCAACACGCGGGACTTTTGCTCGTATATATTAAACATATTCTTTTTTCCGATAATAACTTTATCGTTTATATTAAATATATATATATATATATATATATATATATATATTTAATACTTAAATACAAAATATCATTTTTAATCAATTTTATTAAATAAAACTAATTAATAATCATATATATATATATTTATTCGTTTTAGATATATTTTTATATCATTCATCTTTTTCTATTATGATTTATAATAGACTTTAACTTAATAATAATATTTGTAATAATAACAAATATTTAACGTGATTACCTCGTTGACGGGTCGTGAAACGAGTTCAAAATAACCGAATAATAACGGTGTCCGATATGGATAAATAAATAGTCCTTCCCGACTAGTTTCTCGCCACGAGCATTTCCCCGTTGTTGGTTCGTCGTTTGGACCTCGTTACGCCACCGAAACATTGACCGAAAGTAGATGACGGGTTAACTTGTCGTCTCTTTTTCTAAATTGAATTACGACCACCTACGACTGCCGTTAACAACCGCCAATCACCGCCACCATTCTATGCTATCCCGGGTGTTCACTATAGTTATCTTCGTCACCCGTCTTCAATCGTACGTCACCGAAAACCAACCGAAAGAGAGGACGGTGGTGTCGTTTTTACTGGGTTTTAATCCCATTCATCATCTCCTCCTACAACTGTAACCACCATCGCCATCACCATCTACTGCCGCCACCACCACCATTTATCACCACCAACTCGGCTGCCACCACTCGCAGCCATTGTCCTCCCGTCGCCAACATCGTCACCTCCAACATCATGCTGTCACCTTTACGGGGTTTTACTTGAAACCACTGCTAACCACTACCGCCTTCTACCGGCGGCACTGCCTATCACCGCCTACAACCCCTTACCGCCATCGTCACCGGGGCTGTGGAGACAAGACAGGCGTTCCTGGTTCGTCGGAGGAACGGGCGGAGCCAGGGGACGCCGTCGGTAAGGTTGCAGGGAGTGGCTGCATCGCACAAAGAAGGAGGAGTCGAAGGTCATCGGTTTTCTGGTTATGCGGAGGAGCTACGGGGATTGCTGCCGTGAAACAAAACGCCGGCAGGTCTGTGGGGGTTGGTTGCGTCGGCCGGAAAACGAGAGAGAGAGAGGGACTGCAGGGACGTCGTAAGAGCTGTGCCGCCGGTGTTCGCCTGGGTCAGCTTGCCGGAGTATCGAGAGAGTTTTGGAAAATGTGTGTGAATGAGATGTTAATCTCAAAGAAAATTTTGGTTCAAGTTTAGGATGTGGTGCACTCTGTCCCACATTGGTGGGGGAACAAAATTTCTTCTAGTTTATAAGGATAACCCTCAAAGCCTTGAATAACTCATGTGTCATGTTTTACTCTAGCTTATACCCTCGCGCAGGGGGGGGTACGAATCTTGGCTATTTGTGTCGAAATTCTAAACTCGTGCGCGCGCGACCTGCGGACACGAATGCAGCTCCGATACACCGGGTTCGTACAAGTCGGCTTTTGCTTCTAACCGGATTATTTTGAGCAAATTCTAGAAGAGACTTTTTGGCTTCCAAACTGAAAAAACCTTTTGCATTTCAAACCGATTATTAATGTAGATCATTAATCCGGTTTAATGTTCATAATGGACATTAACGTCCATGTATTATATATATATAATACATACGAATTCAGTTTAATTCGAGATGCGAACTACACACGAAACAGCGAACTGTTGCTGATCGATCTCATTGTTGCTGCTACTTCGTTCTGATCATGTTTCAGGCAAGGATCATAGTCCGGCAGTACACGCTGCTTCGAACCAGTGTACCCTGGGAACAGACGGCGAATCTGTTTAAGGGAATTGTGTCAAACACAAGCCCGGTTCCTTCGTTTTTCTTGTCTTCTGCTTTCAGGATCGTTCCAGCCATCAGTACATCATCCGGTTCACTGCGTCTTCGACTCGGTTAGATCGTCAATTTTACTTTCTATTCTTATATTATGCTTCTGTTTGTGTAACGATTGTCATAATCGTTTTACGCATAAATTCCAACAAACTTAAACAGATTCTTAGATTGTGAAGCAATCTCTGATTTCTTGATATACATTATTGTGGTATAAAAACGTTTTATGAATGTTATTGAAGAATGGTTTTAAATTCACATATTGTGTGATTTAAAACAATTTGTTTAAAATATTTTATCCTCCAATTTTGTTCGTTCATGGCTCAAACGTGGGTTTTGAATCTAGACAATTTATACCGAACGTATAAATGATTTATAAAGATTATTGTCCAACATGAGTGCTACAAATGACGAAGTTTTAAAAACCGAACTTTATGTAAAGTTGTAATTAAACCGTGTCTTGATGAAATAATTAAGAACATGTCTTGATGATGTAATTAAGAACGTGTCTTGATGTGATGGTGATGACCATTGATAATTTAATATTTTATTATTATTTATTAATTAAAGGGTTTTGTCTAATATGTTTACAATCCTTGTAACGGGTCATCACAAGAATTTAACATGGTGTTAAAATTCGTTGAATCTCATTGCTAATCTTGTGATATATAGAATTTGAGAAAAACAACTTGGTGGTGTTTTCAAATTTATTTAGTTAAAGTATACCTATATAAGATATATATGTATAACAACTTGGTGTTGTTGCTTTGAGCAGATTTGTTCAAAAATGAAATGAGGACATGAAAAGATAAGTACGTGGAGTTCCGCTGAGGGGGTACCTCAAGATAGGATTCACGTAAATATCTTTGGATTCACTCCTTCAATGTCAGGAATGACTCGAGTGATTGCCTGCCGAGGGTGGTTCATAATGTCTGGAGCAACAATTCATGCATGCTCTAATCGTTATTCCTTTAAGGAATATCGTGCTATCAAAAATCGCATAATGATGCTAGATGGCACTAAACAAAAGGAGATTGGGATCGGGACTGTAGAATTAAGAGTGTCTACATGATGTACCCTTACCTTGGAAGATGTTTTCCATGTGCCTAGCATCAAGAAGAATGTTATCTCTGTGATCAAGTTGAATATCGATGGTTACTCGATATTATTTGCATCAACGAATTATTGGAGAATGTTTCGTCATCAGAATTCGGTTAAGTTCCATGCGATAGGAACTATTGTAGGAGGACTACATCGCTTTACTCTTTGGAGTGATGTTAAAGAGGTCATCGAGATATCTGATGACGAGAGTGCTGGGGATAGCAACACTATATGATTTTATGTTTAATTAAATAAGACTTTATTTCGTTATGAAATAATTGGTTTAAATAAGACTTTGTCATGTTTTGGAATAAATGTTTATGATTTGTGGTTTGTAATTACTTTAATATAATAGTTTGTTGCTTTGATGTTTGAGATTTACAATACAAACGTTTATTCAAATTATTTCAAATCAGATAGTGCAAGATGTTTGTTGCACATGTATAACTTGTGAGTTAAGATTAAACATATAAATCATATATGCAACACCTCCATATAATGTTAGATGATAAAGTGTATTAAAGTACACAAACTTTATACATCTTGTAGTGTTCCACATAATAGGAATGCACAAATATGAATGGTGACAAACGTATGCTTGATATGTCACTATGGACTACAATGTATGGTATTGTAGATTATAAATCTTTAAAGATTTATAAGGGTCAAGTAGATGCGCCTACCACATCTATGTTGTTAAACTATTTGAGGACGTGATGTTCATTTTGGGAGAGTATCCCAAAACGTATAGTTCTAGAAAACAAGGGATGATACATTGCTTGTGTAATGGATTGTTGAGTGTCAATTTGGTTGACTACATCTCAAAACAATATTGATTATATTCTGGATTCATTCATATTGGTTATGAATGCACTCAACAAATTTAATCTAATTAAGGCTCATGATGAGGCCTTCGAGTATCATTGGTGTTTTGGATACTAAGGCAAATAGGTTATGATCCTAAAACCGAATAATAGGTTATGTATGGTTTTGTAACATACATATGAGACGTACACAATGTTATTGGTCTAGTCACACGAATTTGTCTAAATGAATGTGTGAATGTGGAAACGGATATTGTGATATCCATTGAGGTTGTGATGAATCAGAATGATGCATCTTCTGTTCACATGCTAACGTATTGCAGTCTAAGGCATGCTAGACTAGCACTAGGTTGATTGTGAAGCTCTGTTAAGAGTAATCAACTATAATATTCAAGATACACATGAACATAATACTGGATTTGTGTATAGACAAAGTTCAAGCAAGTCTACATTCGGTGTAAGGAACATGATATAAACTATGGAAAACTTGAATGACCAGGTCATTAAAGTTGATATTACCTACTTTTCGACGCCTATAGCAATTTTGATTTCTTCCGGACCACTGGTTCTTTCGAACAGGGTGTTCCGGACTTGTGTGCTCCTTCAGATAGGTTGTTCCGAAATCGTGCAGTTCTTCCAGACAGGTTGTTCCGGACTCTTGTGGGTCTTCCATAATTTCTAGAATTATGCTAGAGGTTAACTTAGAATTATTCTAAGTATGAGATGCTTGTGTGAACATACTTATGGGAAAAGCATGTGTTGCTTACATCAACTCTAAAGCACTCGTGAGCTAATATATATAATGAGTTGAGCTTATGGATCGTAATGATACATTTATTGTTCAAAGTGTGATCATAAGTGATGTCACATAAAGCATATCAAAGTGCCGGCAATGTGGGGGGAGACCATTTGAGAAACAACCAGTGTGATGGTTGAAATGGCATAACCATAGAGAAAGGGAGAACCTTTCATCACCCTATTTGGATGCCATCCAATGACACTTAAATGTGGGGGTAGCTTGCATTTGATATATATGTTTGCCAATAAAGATTGAAATCATATGACTAAGTGTAGTACACAATAGTCATAAGGATGTGTTCACCTTGGAAAGACTATAATGTGGTCACAAAGGGTACTTATTGCAAGATTAAGATTATAAATCTTGGGTGCAAATTATCTTGGTTGGTTTGATGAATTGTAGGAACCATCTAGTTTATGATAACTGAGTGGTTGGCATCCCAGGGAAAGATCCACTAGCTCCCATGCAGATGATATGCTCATTGATGTAAGTAATGTCAAGACGTCTTGGATGCAAGATTTGACATGAAAGACATGGGAATGAAAAATGTGGTTTTGGAAATTCAAAAACACATGAACTGAAAGTGGACTTGTTTAGAGTCAAACCCACTGTGTGGACTAAAATTCTTGAGAAGTTATAGGAATGGCAAATAGCTTTTGCAAATGGTTTTTGCAATGACTCTAATGTGGCTAGAACTACAAACTGACACGCGTCAGTATATCTGATATATCAAATGCAAGCTACCCCCACATTTAAGAACAGAGGAGAGCCTTTTTGGAGTACTCAAAAATTATTGGCAGTCTGATATATCTGATGAGTTGTACTAGACCAGACTTATTATACGCTGTAAGCAAGCTAAGTAGATACACGAGTAATCCAATTTCAACTCATTGGAGTTGTGTGATTAGGTTACTTAGGTACCTAAGGTACACAAAGGAACTCGTGTTGCACTATAACAGATATCCAGCAGTGATTCAAGGACATTGTGATCTAAGTTGGATATCTGATACGATACTTGATACGAATGATTCCAGAGCAACGAGTGAATATGTATTCACACATGGAAGTGCAACCATATCGTGGAAATTTTCAAAACAAAAGGTTATTGTAGATCCACGATGGAAGCAGAATTCATCGCTTTAGATAAAGCTGGTGGATATACGGAATGGCTACGTCTATTGAGGATATACCAAGATGGCCTAAGCCGGCAACGACCATATGTATACATTGTGATAGCCAAGCGACAATTGGCAGAGCTCATAGCATAATGTATAATGGTAAGAATAAACCTATAAGACGTAGACAGAATACGGTACGACAACTAATCTCTACTGGAATTATCTCTATTGACTAAGTGAAGTCAAAGGATAATATTGCGGATCCGCTAACAAAAGGCCTAAGTAGAGAGTTAGTTTGGAGGTCGTTCATGGGAATGCGACTGAAGCCCTTGAAAGATTAAGTTCATATGAAGGAAAACCTAACTCAGTTGACTGGAGATCCCAAGATCTGAGTTTAATAGGACAACCTAATTGTATGAACTAGTGAGGTCACTGTGGGGGAAGAATTGATAAACCCACACACTTTAAGAAGGGGATGTATAATTGGAATCGATACATCTCCTAGTCCATTCTTAAAAGTGACAAGTACGAGGTTAAGCCTATGGCTTTTAATGATTCAGCTGAGGCAGCCACACGTGGTGAATCACCTATGTGAGAGAGAAGTGGGGTCGCTTCGAAGGGTATTGAGAGGGGGCACAATACCTAAGAGCTCTCGCAGAACCAGGCTAATGTTCATGACCATAACGAACATAACTATGAGGACTTGATACTGTCAAGGAGCAGTGTTGCAAAAGTCGGTCTAGGCGTCCGAGTACTCGCCGAGTAGTCGCTAGGCGGTGGGTTGCCGAGGCGCCTTGGCAATAATCCGCCTAGGATGGGCGCACTCGGACAAGCTTAATGGTATGCCTTATATTGTGACTTACATAAAAGAAAAAGTTGGTTCCGCCACTATGCAAGGCTAATAATGCTTTTGGTTGTTGAACATTTATTGATATATATATTAATTTTCACATATTTGTTATGAATATTATTATTTGAACATGTATATAATCCAAAAATTTTAATTATATTATAGTTACCATGTCCGAGTACTCCCCGAGTACTCCCCGCCTAGACCCGAGTACTCACAACTCCCCTATCGACCGACCTAGTAACGCCTAGCGACTTTTGCAACCTTGTCAAGGAGAGTCTTGTGTGAAGCACATTGTCGCCTACACAAACGGCAGACGAGTTCAAAGGCATCACCGCCTACTTAGAGCCAGTAGACTAAGTGTGTTTCATGAGCGAAGGTTCAAAGGGTAACACCTACCTATCGTATGCAAGATTCAACTGTTGGAACTTAATCGGAATATGTTGCTTCTGAGATCAGCCTCCATTCATGTGGGGGATTGTTGGAAAATGTGTGTGAATGAGATGTTAATCTCAAAAAAAAATTTGGTTCAAGTTTAGGATGTGGTGCACTCTATCCCACATTGGTGGGGGAACAAAAGTTCTTCTAGTTTATAAGGATAACTCTCAAAGCCTTGAATAACTCATGTGTCATGTTTTACTCTAGCTTATACCCTCGCGCAGGGGGGGGGATTGCAAATCTTGGCTATTTGTGTCGAAATTCTGAACTCTTGCCCGCGCGACCTGCAGACACGAATGCGGCTCCGAAACACCGGGTTCGTACGAGTCGGGTTTTGCTTCTAACCTGATTGTTTTGAGCAAATTCTAGAAGAGACTTTTTGGCTTCCAAACTGAAAAAACCTTTTGCATTTCAAACCGATTATTAATGTAGATCATTAATCCGGTTTAATGTTCATAATGGACATTAACGTCCATGTATTATATATATAATACATACGAATTCGGTTTAATTCGAGATGCGAACTACACACGAAACAGCGAACTGTTGCTGATCGATCTCATTGTTGCTACTACTTCGTTCTGATCACGTTTCAGGTAAGGATCATAGTCCGGCAGTACACGCTGCTTCGAACTGGTGTACCCTGGGAACAGACGGCGAATCTGTTTAAGGGAATTGTGTCAAACACAAGCCCGGTTCCTTCGTTTTTCTTGTCTTCTGCTTTCAGGATCGTTCCGGCCATCAGTACATCATCCGGTTCACTGCGTCTTCGATTCGGTTAGATCGTCAATTTTACTTTCTATTCTTATATTATGCTTCTGTTTGTGTAACGATTGTCATAATCGTTTTACGCATAAATTCCAACAGAGAGCAGGAGGAGGGCGCCGGTTTGCCCGCTGCTGCCGGATTCGGACGGGGGGGGGGGGGGGGGGGAGCGCTGGCTCTTTCTTCTCTCTCTCTTTCCTTCTTATTGTTTTGTCATTTCCTTTTTTCTGAATTGTGTATGCATGTATATGAATGTGTGTGACATCCGTCACTTTAATTTTAGATTAAAAATGATAATCTAGGATTTATTACGGTTTATTTTGAATTAATTATGATTATGTGGGTTATTTGAATATTATAATCTCGTAAGTGTGAACCGACCAACGAAACGAATAAAATATTTCGTTTTGTGTAAGTAGTGAGTTAATATAACTTAGAGCCTTTAGAAAAAGTTTTACATTTGGTTAGTGATGAATTAGAGAAAATTACGCGAAAATGGGATCGAACCGTGTAAAAACGTCACTACATTTGGTCACCGACCGAGTGTGACGAAATTGAAAAATGATGATACGGTTCTGAGCGTAATTTAATTTAATGAATTTTGATATAATTATTTGAATTTATTGGATTCGGAAAAATACCCGTAAAACATGACATACACTGTGTGTAACTAGAAGATTATAAAAATTGAAAGAGATGTATGTGTGTGCATATGTATGTGTCGTAAATATATATATATATATATATATATATATATATATATGTGGATGGAGTGTAAAAATAAATCACATTTATGTGATGTGGTGTACATGTAATGATAAGTAAGTAAGTTATCATTACTAGATTTTTTTAAAATCTATACACACATGCATATAATCAAAGTTTAAAAAAAAAAAAAAAATTACACTCACCTCCCCTCTCCCTCCTATTTACGGCCCACACACCCCCCCTCACACTCATTCACCTCACTTCTACTCTCTCTAAAACACACACAATCATCAAATCTTCATCCAAACTCAAGAACACTCATTTGGATCTTCATCCATCTTCTTCAAGAACCAAGAACACTTACTCTCTCTCTCTAGCTTCAAAGTAAGCAAACTTCATCTAATTTTCTTCTAAATCTCAAAAACCCACTTCCAAATCCAAGAACCAACATCAAGTTTTGATAAGTTATGGTGGATTTGGAAGGATTAAGCTTCAACACACAAAGATTTGTGTGAAAAACCCCACCTACACACACAAAAATCGTGAAGTGTGTGTTAGTGTGTGTAAGTGTGTGTTGAACTTTGAGTTAGGGTTTGATTATCTAAAAACCCACATGCATGTAAGATCTAACTTCAAATAAAGACTTTTAAAGAAAGATCCATGAGAAATCTCAAGGTTAACACTCAAGTTTCATGGATAAAAATAAAAACTAGTAAGTTAGACGATACATGCATGAGCTAAAATCTATGATTTTATGTGATTTTATGTGTTTATGAATCATGCTTTGCTAGTACTTGATCTTACAAGTTGTGTTGATGTTATGAACATACAAGATATTAGGGTATGAAACCCTTGGATTTTAAATAAAAATCCGGAAAAAAAAATTATATATATATAATTGTATTTGGAACAAAAATATTAAATAAAACTAAGAGTTAGTGCAACAATTGTAGTAAACCCGCCTCATGGTCGTCAATGACGCCTACACGGTCGGTAACGATTATCACTAAAATAACCCCGTGACTATTTCTCATGGTAATTCCGCCTATAATGGTCGGTTATGAGGAAACACGAGTGGTATACATTAAACATATAATACTTGAAAATTTTAAGAATAAATATGTGAGTATTATATAAAATAGATAAGAATTATAAAAATTAAAAAGAGGTCAGATTATTTATGGTAAAAAGTCATCAAATCTTGCAATAAAGACTTGGAGTAAATAAGTGGAGATAAAAGTAATGATTAGATATGACTTTTTAGGGCTTTAAATGCATTAAATGGATATAAATTGTAAAAATATGGTAAGAATCCGAAAAATTTAGTTTGGACAGTAGTAGAGGACTTATGATCAGTAGATATGAGTTATAAAAATTTCCTAGAATTTTTGGAATTTGTTTAATAATTATTATATTCTTAAAATGGCTAAAAATGCTTAAAAATAGAATAAATTGGAGAAATAATATGAAATAAATTGAGGACCTATTTTGGACAGTAGACAACTAATATAAGTGAGAATAATTAAAAACCTAGATGAAAATGGCACCCGAACCCTTAAAACGATAAAATTATACATTAAAAACGTGTAAATTAGTAAAAATAAGGTATAAAATGGGAAAATAATTGAGATCAGTAGCTAAAAGACTTGGAACAGATTTATAATGTTTAGGAAACATATAAAAACGATGTGGAAATAGAAACTTAAGTATTGGAGAAAAATTGGATAAAACCCGTCACCGAAAAAGCCGTAAAAATGGGTAATTTAGCATAAAATAGAGACAAATTAGAAAATAAGTGTTATAATGTTTGGAATGATGATAATTAAGTATAATAACTTATATTGAGCCTTAGCATAAAATTCCGTGAGTAAAGACTAGTTTCTTTTGCTTTATTTGTTAAAATTAGTCGAATAAGGGCAAAATCGTCATTTTGCCCAAATAAATTGAAAATTCAGAATTTGTCACATTAGTTAAGTAGAATTGCCTAACTAATCTGATCCTAATAAAAATAGGACCAAGATACCTGAATTTGCTTATTTAGAAGCCAAGCTAGTACTTACAAGCAAAGGTGAGTTCACTCGAATCCCTCTTTTAATACACGTTTTTACTAAAGTTAAATTAAAGTGGGATAAAGTTAATTGGGAAAATTGAGTTGACAAATGGATGTGTGGGTATGATTAAACGTAAGTAATGGTACGGACGCTCATAAAAAGATGAGCTTGGCCAAAATTGCAAAGAGTATGGTGCAAAATTGTAAAAAGTATGGTGCAATAAGTCCGCCGTCTAGAATCATTAGAAGAAGCGTGAGAAGTATTGATAGATCTATCGGGTTGACCCCCATACCACTGATCAGTCGCTCTGGTCGCGCAACAGGGTGGTAAATACTTTCGAACATTGGTCTAGCGTTGATCTAGAGCTTAACGTTTAATTGTGCATCATAATGCCTAGCTAGCTTATGAACCATACTTGTCGCTAAACTCATTATTTGGTATAAAGTGAAATGAAATGTGGGCAAGAGAATAAGAATAAATGGAAATGTAATCAAGGGATCTATACGGTGATTGTGGAATTAAATTGTGAACTCACCAACCTTTTGGTTGACACCGTTTGTTAATGCCTTTTTTAGGTACATGATGCTTGTCTTGAGAGATGGACCCGGTATACCAAAGACGAAGTTGTTGTGTGTTCTCTTTTGTACTTAATGTAAACGTTTTAGTAATGATGATGTAAGGGACCGTAACATGGATGACTATGTTATCCATTGATAAATAAAATGTTGTTTTTATATTTTATTATATTACTAGTTACTAAAACGCATGGGTTACCAACTTTGAACACCGTCACGTAAGACTTCCGCTGAATTAAGAAAATTGGGGTGTGACAGAAGTTGGTATCAGAGCCTATGGTTATAGTGAACTAGAGATTTTTTAAAAAAAAAGAAAAATTCTCGACTATAACCTAAAAGATAAAGATTTGCAAAAAGAAAGCACAACAACGAGGTATACCGATCCACCCACCAAAAGTTTAGTATTGTTATTATATAAAGAATTATTGAACTATTAAATAATTGTTGGGTATTTTTTTAGTTCGGGATAAATATGTCACAAATGCCTACCCCATAAGAAACCAATTATGGTTACCTTGATTGTGTTTATTTAGAATTAGTATTTGGTGTTTTTCTTTAGGACATTGAAACCATGAATTACTAGTATTTTGGGTATAAGACGTAGGTTATTTTTGAATTGTTATAATACTAGATTTCAAGCCCGCGCGTTGCAGCGTGTATTAGCATATGAATAAATCAGGGTGTTTTAGATGAAATTGTTTGTTAGAAAAGTAAAGTGTTGAATTTAATAGATTGATTGTACTAAATTGTTGAAAATATGTCTTTTGATATTGTATTATGTGTTAGTATTCCATAGGGTAATCGAACGATTTAATCTAAATCGTGTGAAGTAATTGTTGACTAAATTAGTAAGGTAGAGGAAGTGTATAAATTTAACATAAAAGTTATTGAAATTGATGAAAATGTGATGATCATGTGATCAATTGTGCTTTACAAACAAATTATAATATTTTTACAAACAATTAATGGAAGTGTTGATATTAAAGGAAGTGTTGATGCATGTGTTTAATTAAATATAGTATGTTAGTCCATGATTGTATTTGCAAGCAAATTATGTGGAATTAGTAAGATGTGTAGTACAACGTTACATATTAGTTTTAAATATGATATACACACCTTTTTAACATATGATTTACTTTTATTCTATTAGATTATCGATATGAATGTGTGATTATATCTATATAATAATTAGAGTGAATTACAATAATAATATAGTTATATCCAACAAATAGATTAATAACTTTTTTTTTTATCATGTTTCATTATTAGGGGGGAATTCCAATATGTTAAGAAACAATGCAATTTGCAGTAGGTAGATGGATAAGAAAGATAATAGGTAAGATTTGAACATGTTTGTGCGTGTATTGGCATATGATAGAACCATAAGGTTAATCATAATGGGTTTCTATCATTTATCATCTATCACTTTACTTTTTTGTCAACTTAGCGCCACATCATCATCACCTCTAACTCCCCTCACCTTTCACTTATTTCACTTCCAATACCCACCTATCACCTATCACTTTTCTTTTATTATTATTTTATTCAATTCATTAAAATTAAAAAAAGAAGTCAAAAAGTAGCCTTTGATTCAATTCATCGAGAGTTTGCATGTGGGGAATGGTGCTAGAGCTTCTTCCTAGAGGATATCACCGCATCACTTACAATGCTCACCTAGAGCATACCGCACCTATAAGTGCCAACTCAGCGCCTTCACCGAAGACTCTAGGGAGGCATTGTAATTGACCTAATAGACAATTTGGGTTTAGATGAAAATGTTTTTTTTTTAAAGTTAAGTGTTTTTATTTATTAAATTAACAGATGAATACCTTTTAAAACCGAGTTGTTACTCTAATTTGAAATTTGATCGAATAGCCCGCAAAATAAATAGCTCATACTCAAACTTTGGATATATGAAGGGCAAATTTGTAGTCCACCTAGGAATGGAACTGAAGAATTGACATTTTTATATAATAGCAACACGTTTTAAAATGAAATCTTTATTGCAAATGATTTCTTCTTCATGGTAGCTAACATCACACGAATTTATTAGTTAGTTTCAAACATTACTCAGTATAGGCACATGTTGGATTGGATGGATTCACTCCAGATATTCAAAAATGTTTATAGTTTTTGTTTAACTTACAAAGTATTTTAAAATCCGAACAGTGTAGCTATTTCTTATTGGAAACACACAAAAGTGGAGGAATGTAAAGGGTGGAACCCTTGAGGTTTCAGACCCTTTTTTCCGTCAGGTAATATCCCAGTGGGTAAAAATGCAAACATCTTTTGTTTACTAAAGATTTTTCCGTATTTTTCGTATCACGCCATATATAAAAAAGCACCAAATGGCAAATAACTCATGTATGGAGTTTTAAATATGCAACCAATATAAATTATAGAAGACCTAGTGCATAGTGTAAATATTTCTTTAATAGCTGATCAAAAATATTTTAATCACAAAGATTATATTCGAAAACAATACCCTTCTCACAATCGTCTCCGGGTTCAGTGGTTTCAAATTTGTTTATTCTCTGTTTCGATAGCCACAACAATCGTATCTCAATCCCGACTGATTTTGCTTTGACGACGACTGGAAAGTGTGCAGATTTTTTTCAAAACTTTGACACATAGGCAAATTGGTTTTAGTTTTTTATATCATAGACATGTTGTGACTTGGGCCTCTTTTCAACTTTGATAGGTATTGGATCTATAAGACATTGAACTATATAGAGTATGGTATAGGTAGAGAAAGAAAACATCCATTGGATATTAGACCATCGACAATAATTTCCTTCATCAAGAGAGAGTACCATTGACAATTGCATATTAATAACTAAATAGAGTATTTAGAGTAAAGAACATCCATTGCATATTAGACCTCTGAACTTCCATTCATTTGGAACTTGATTTCTTGTGCCATTAGAGGAATTCCTGCCAAAATATGTAAGTTCTAAAGTTGACTATTATTAGATTAGCTGAACTTTGTAATCACCACTAAGTACAGATTGCAGGTATATAGTGAATAAAATTAAAAGCAATACATTTTTGATTTCAATACTAAAACGCCATTTATATTCTAACTGTGTTAATATTGGTGGAGTGCAAGACATTTATCAAATTCATGTATATTCTAACTGATTTAAACCGCAGATTATGTAGTATCAACAGTTAAACTGGACATGTACTAAACTACCGTAAATGTGTAATAAAAAAATAATTAAGATGTAGGTTGTAATGTATATAATAAATAAAACTTAAAAACAATAAGATTTATAATTTTTAGTACTACTAAGTAATACTTAAAGAAAATCACCTGCCTAAAAAGAAAGCAAGGATTGATAAAAAAAAAATTAAAATCATAACTATGATGGTTGTTTGCATTTATCAAAAGAGCAAACGTTGATGATGTCTTGTGTACTGATCATCTATAACATTAATCTAAATTTTTTGTTATGTTATTATTTTGTGGTAAATATACTAAATTCAATGCTTTTGTGAGATGTTGAAAAATAGTTATTGTTAGGATGGTGGTTACCAATTGGGTGGACTGATATTATTTTGGGGAATAATACTATCTTAGATGCGTAATTATTCACCAAGATACAGATTGGATTGTAATAGTAAATAAAACTTATGACTTTGCTACTAAAATCACAGTTAAAAGATATTATTTACATACTGGAAGTCTCATGTATTGTGGAGTATAGGTCACTGTATTAATTCATGTATATATTGATCTAAACTAAAGAGAAAGCATTTTTTATTATATGTATTTAGGATTGTTAAATATCTAATGGACAGATGCTGTTTGAATTCTCAAGAGCAAAGGTTGATGTTGACTGTTTAGTAATTATGTAATGACATGAAACAAATTTAACCTTCGTGCAATGATTTTTTGGTAAAAATTCTAATTAAATGTGTTTGTAAACTGATGAACCTGTTGTAAATCAGATATATTTCTCCCTTTTCTTTTCCCTGACAGTTGTTCACTTTTCTACATGACAGTTATGTATGTGTGTATATATAGATATTATAATGAATGAAAAGCTCTCTCCGAGAATTCTTTCTCTCGAACACATTTTACTTTTTACATTATCAGCACGATTGATTCTACAATCATCTAAGGGTAAAGGCAATACTCTCCCCATTTCCCCATTTCCCCAATCCATTTTAGGTGTCACCTCATCATTCCCCACCCCTTCCCACTTTTCCCCAATTTGTAAATAATGGTTTCCTCATTTCCCCATTTCCCCAATCACTTTTTTATAATAAAATATTTAAAATAAAATACTAATAAAAACAAATACATTTTATAAATAAAAATTAAATCCTAACATTACAAATAAAGAAAAACTCCTAAAATTACTTATTTAATCCTAAAATTACTTATTAAATCCTAAAATTACAAATTAAAAAAAAAAAACTACTTATAACACCCGAAGAGTTTGTCTCGAATTTTTTGAGCGATGGATTTAGCCTCCTCGCTTTGGTCTTTTTCAACCCTATCGAGCTCACGACACATTTGCTCGCGTTCAAGTATTTCGAGTTCTTTCGCTCGTTGTTCTCGAGCTTGTCGTTGAAGTTCGATCTTTTCCCGTTGATACTCGTTAAACGTTTGAAACTCTTCATGGTAAGCTCCACTCGAAGACGCTTTTCCTTTTCCTTTTGCTTTTTCTTTTGCTAAGCGTTTAGCCTTTTGGGTACCCATCGGAAGTGGTTCTTGGGTTGGGCTCTTGGGAGACGATCCACCTACACCGAGGTTGAGATCGAAAGGAATGGATTGGGCTTGCGATGGACTATCGGTGTTGAAGCTCCGATTTGAATCGGATGTTTTGCTTCTTTTAGAAGCACCTTGGTCGTCACTATAGCAACCATCGTCCACCGTATATGCCCCTTGCCATTTTTGAGAATGTTTCACCACATCCCAAACCTCCAACTTGTCGAAACCGCCCTTGTTATCTAGTTTGAATCGATGATGGGTCGCCTTCATAACGTCTTCTTCGTTTTGCCCACTCTTTCGATTACCCAAAATGTGGATGTAGGTGTTGTTGAACTTGGTGACCTTCTTGTTCATGTCGCCCCACTTCGAGTACAATTGATGCTTGGTGCGAACAAAGGTATGTTCAAAACCCTCTTTGAAGTTGGGTGGAGGATAATGTAACAATTGATGCCAATTTGCGGTAATTTTTTTCCAAAACGATTCCCTACTTTGGGCGTCTCCTAAAATTAAAAAAAAAGTAAAAAAAAACTTGTTAGTAAACTTTAAAAAATGTTAGTAAACTTTAAAAAAAAAACAAGTTATAAAATATATATTTTACCCGCAATCGAACTCTCGGAGACATCGACCCAACATCTCGCCAACGCCACTTCTTCTTTGACCGCCCAAGGAGTAGGAACCCTTTTTTGTCGGTCGTCGGGTTGAGACGCTTGACCGGTCTTCTTATTTCGTTTGGCGGTATTCTTCTTCCTTTTTGTTTGAGTGGGTTGAGTGGGTTGGGTGGGTTGGGTTTCCATGATAATTTCTTCTTGAGAATCGGTTTGGTGGGTTTGGGTGTTTTGGAATTGGGGAAAATCGTCGGTACCAAGATAATCAAATTCCGGCCAATTGGCCGGGGAATCCGCCATCGTCGATACGTAACCGGCACTTCCAAATGGGTTTTGTTGAGAGGTGGGAGGTTGTTGATCGGAAGGGTTGAAGTTGGAAAAGAAATCGTTGAAGTTCGACATGGTAAAAATTAAAAGGATGTTGGAGATTTTATAAAATTTTGAGAGACGTTGAAGTTTTTATAAAATTTAGAGAGAAGAAGTAGAAGTTTGGTGTAAAAAGGGGTTGAATGGTGGGGTTTAAATAGGTTGAAAGTGGTAAAAAGTTAAAAAAAAATAATTTTTTTTTAAAAAAAAGGAAGTAACCGTTGGTGGGGGGGGGGGGGCACTCCAACGGCTACCTCCCCAATTCATTGTTGCTCGGCGTCGGTACCCCAAGGGTGGTCCCCGATCGGTGATCCCGACCAACACGCAGTGGTGTTCCCGAGACCCCCGAAGCCACCGAAACCCCCCCCGACCCCCCTCTCCCGATACCATTACCTTTAACCTAACCGCTGAGGAATCTTGAAGATTATTCATATTACGGATTCAACCATTCAGGTTCTCTATCTTAATTGTTCTTTTTTTTTTCTTTTCAGTTTGGATACAAGTGTAGATCTGTTACACACCGACAACAATCAATTTCTGAAATTAATTTTTTTTTGTATAATCACACTTGAAACAATAAATTTCTCAAATTAATTCCCGGAAAAAAAATATCAATCAATCCGGGTATAATTAAGTGTTGTAAAGAACAAAATAGAGGAATCAAGTAGGAATTATGATTCTTTGAGGAGTTAGAACATGTGACATA
This sequence comes from Deinandra increscens subsp. villosa, assembly GCA_039602395.1. Lineage (NCBI taxonomy): Eukaryota > Viridiplantae > Streptophyta > Magnoliopsida > Asterales > Asteraceae > Deinandra > Deinandra increscens. Next base: position 29,575 of record JBCNJP010007737.1, read on the forward strand.
AGTTTTCCTTTTAGAAAAGACAAGACACTCTAGATTTAGATCAGAAGTAGGAGATGAATTATGACTGAGATCTGTGTTCAAAATCTAAGATTGAAATCACCATTACAAATCAGACGGTTTCTACCGTTCAAATCACGATAAAAATCACATTCACAACACACATACACAAACCTCGGGCTATTTCTTTCACCCAACAGATCGTCATCGCGGTCCGTTCTCCGGCAGCGCACATCGAGCAAATCTTGTCACTTTCTGTTCTCCGACAGCCCGTCCCGTAGGTATCTGGATCGATAAACATAGATTTATGGATTCTTCAACCTTCAACCGTAGATCCTCCTCTTGCTATCTGCTGCTTATTTCTCAGTAGAGAATCTGGGTTTTTTTTTGTTTATAAGCTTTTTAGTCTCACAATTGCATTTGATTTTTTTTGGCGTCTGTTTCAATCGGTTTTCATTTTCTATAATATGGCATAAAAGAACATTCGAGATGTTCATATCCTCCACTGTTATGGGCCATATCCTCAATTGTTATGGGCCTTAGCCAAATCTTGCAATCACGTCAACACATAGCCCATTTTTTTTATAACCTTGGTATTTTTTTTTACAAATTTGGATCCTTATATAACTGAACATAATTAATTTTATAAAATTTCTACAATGTATAAAACATCATTAACATATAGAACCTGAAGTTCTAATATGTGAATACCTGAAGTTTTTCACGATCCACATGTTATATTTGTCACCGTCATTGAAGATTGTTTTATTTTTTTTATTTTTTTTCGTTCTACTCATTTCAGATTCATCCATCCTGAAATATGTTTGCTAGTTCCAGCAGAACTACTATTGGTGATGAATGTCTGGTAGATAGTGGTAGTACCCATACTATTCTCAAACAGAAGAAATATTTCTCTATATTGTCTCCAGCAGAGACACCTATTGGTACTATCTCCGGTGTCAGTAATCTTATCGAAGGCTCCGGAAGAGCACACATAATCTTATCTTCGGGTACCCAACTTCTCATCAATAATGCATTATACTCTAGTAAATCAAGAAGGAATTTACTTAGTTTCAAAGATATTCGACAAAACGGTTATCACCTAAAAACAGTATCTGAAAATAATACCGAATACCTTCAAATTACATCAAACGAAAATGGTGAAGCAAAAATTGTTGAAAAGCTACAAGCCTTATCCTCTGGATTATATTCTACTAATATCAATCATATCGAATCCTACATGGCAAGTAACCATAAATTATTCGATAAAGGCACATTTAATATCTGGCATGACCGACTAGGTCACCCTGGTAGCATAATGATGAGACGAATAATACAAAGTGCAAATGGGCACCCACTTAAAAATCTAAAAGTTTTGCTACCACAAGAATTATCATGTGCAGCATGCTCTCTGGGCAAACTCATTATTCGGCCTTCACAAACTAAAGTGACACAAGAAAACCCTTCATTTTTAGAAAGAATTCAAGGGGATATTTGTGGGCCCATACACCCTCCTTGTGGACCGTTTCGCTATTTCATGGTCTTAATTGACGCATCCTCACGGTGGTCACATGTGAGTCTTTTAGCTACCCGCAATGTAGCTTTTGCCCGACTTCTAGCTCAAATCATACAGTTGAGAGCAAATTTCCCCGATACTCAAATTAAAAACATCCGGATGGATAATGCAGGAGAATTCACATCGCAAGCTTTTAACGACTACTGTATGTCGATTGGGATAAATGTTGAACATCCAGTACCTCATGTTCACACACAAAATGGTTTAGCTGAATCATTAATCAAACGGTTACAATTAATCGCTAGACCGCTTTTAATGAGATGTAAATTACCATCTTCTGCATGGGGACATGCAATTTTGCATGCTGCTGCACTGATCCGGTTAAGACCAACTGCTGATCATGAATACTCCCCATTACAATTGGTCTCCGGCAGAGAACCAAATCTGTCCCATCTTAGAATTTTTGGTTGTGCGGTATATGTACCAATACCCTCACCACAACGTACCAAAATGGGACCACAACGAAGACTGGGCATCTACGTTGGTTTCAACTCTTCATCAATACTTAAGTATTTAGAACCACTAACAGGGGACATGTTTACAGCACGCTTTGCTGACTGTCATTTTGATGAAACAATGTTCCCAGTCTTAGGGGGAGATAAGAATAAAGAAAGACTGGTAACACATGAAATTACGTGGAATGCATCATCACTATCCAATTTAGACCCCCGAAGTGGTCAATGTGAATCTGAAGTCCAAAAGATTATACATCTACAAAGAATAGCAAATGAATTACCAGATGCATTCACGGATACAAATAGAGTGACAAAGTCACATATACCAGCATCAAATGCACCTGCTCGAATTGAAGTAATCCCGGAAGCGATTACTATACAAAGAAAGCGTGGGAGACCAATCGGTTCCAAAGATAAGAACCCACGAAAACGAAAAGAGCAAAATAATGCAGTTGGTGAAAACTCCGAAAATATCATAAATGAAACCCCAGAAGAGGTAAATGTCCCAGAAGTGACTACTATAATTCCAGAGGAAAGTGAGATTCCTGAAGAATCACCGGTACCGAATGAAAAAGAGATCTCTATTAATTATGTACAAAGTAGTATAATGTGGAACCGAAATGAAACACGTGTTGATGATAGATTTGCATATGCTATAGCAACGGATGTAATAAACGGAAATGATTACATACCTAAAACTCTAGAAGAGTGCATGCACAGAAATGATTGGCCAAAATGGCAAGAAGCTATAAATGCTGAATTAAATTCACTTGATAAAAGACATGTTTTCGGACCAGTAGTCCGAACACCCATAGACGTCAAACCAGTAGGTTATAAATGGGTGTTTGTAATAAAAAGAAATGAAAAGAATGAGATTGTACGATATAAGGCGCGACTTGTAGCACAAGGGTTTTCCCAAATCCCAGGAGTTGATTATGAGGAAACGTATTCCCCTGTAGTGGATGCGATAACCCTTAGATTCTTAATCGGCCTCACAATCTCTGAAGGACTTCAGATGAGACTTATGGATGTCGTCACTGCATACTTATATGGTACACTAGAAAATGACATCTATATGAAAATCCCTAAAGGATTAAAAATGCCAGAAGCATTAAAATCAACCCCTCGAGATATGTGTTCTATAAAACTCCAAAGATCTTTATATGGTCTTAAACAATCTGGTCGTATGTGGTACAATCGACTCAGTGAATATCTCGAAAAAGAAGGATACAAGTCAGATGTGATCAGTCCATGTGTTTTTATAAAAAGATCATTTTCGAAATTCACCATAATAGCAGTTTATGTTGATGATATAAACATCATTGGATCTCCTGAAGAGATAGAAAAAGCTGCTGACTTGTTGAAGAAAGAATTTGAAATGAAAGACCTGGGCATGACAAAATTATGTCTTGGTCTACAATTCGAACATCTGTGCAATGGTATATTTGTCCATCAGTCAAACTATATCCAGAAGATGTTAGCACGTTTCAATATGGACAAAGCTCATCCGTTTAGCGTACCTATGGTTGTCCGATCGCTAGAAGCACATAAAGATCCTTACCGTCCACAAGAAAAGGGTGAAGAAGTACTTGGTCCAGAAGTGCCATACCTAAGTGCGATCGGTGCTCTTATGTACCTTGCAAATAACACGAGACCGGATATTGCATTCTCGGTACATGTACTAGCGAGATATAGCTCAAATCCAACACGCAGACACTGGAATGGAATAAAACATATATTCCGGTATCTTTGTGGGACACAAGACTTAGGTCTTTTCTATGAGAAAGATAAAATGTCCCAGCTTGTTGGGTATGCTGACGCTGGATATTTATCAGATCCACATAAAGCAAAATCTCAAACAGGTTACGTATTTACATATGGCGGCACAGCAGTTTCTTGGAAGTCTACAAAGCAAACGCTTACAGCAACTTCATCAAATCATGCTGAACTGATAGCACTATATGATGCCGGTCGAGAATGCGTATGGTTGCGGTCAATGATTAATCACATACAAGAAGCATGTGGATTGGAACAAATAAAGAAGAATCCAACGATCATTTATGAAGATAATGCTGCCTGCATAGCACAAATTAAAGAAGGTTATATCAAAGGAGACAGGACAAAGCACATTTCACCTAAGTTCTTCTCAACATACGACCTGCAGAAAGAAGGTGAAATAGATGTTCGCCAGATCAAGTCAAGTGAAAATTTAGCCGACCTGTTTACAAAATCTCTACCAAGAAGCAGTTTTGAGCTACTATCACAGAGGATCGGACTCCGTAGACTGAAGGATGTTAGTTAGATTGAGGGGGAGCATTATACACGCTGTACTCTTTTTCCCTTGACTAAGTTTTTTCCCACTGGGTTTTCTTAGTTAAGGTTTTTAACGAGGCAGCATAACTGGTCCAGTAGTACCAGTTTATATTATTAGGTCCTGAAGTACCAATTTTAACATCATCCTGAAGTATGTTGTTAATAGTGTATAATGTACGATAATATATATCTGAGGGGGAGTGTTGTAAATCAGATATATTTCTCCCTTTTCTTTTCCCTGACAGTTGTTCACTTTTCTACATGACAGTTATGTATTTGTGTATATATAGAATATTATAATGAATGAAAAGCTCTCTCTCCGAGATTTCTTTCTCTCGAACACATTTTACTTTTTAATTGATAATTTATTTAGGACTTTACTAAATTTTTATTATCAAATTTTTATTGACAGTTGTCATACTTGAAAGTTTATAAAGTGTATATTATAAATTTACAAGTTTAGATAGTCAATCTGGTTCAATATTTCGGGTCAACTGGTTGAACCATTTTTGACGCAAATTCGGTCTGGTATAAAAGTTCGATTTTATTGCTTTTTAGCAAAAGCTCAACGGTGGAAGCCCACAATCAGCAGCCCTTCATTTTGCCTTCCCGGTATACTGATTTTACATCAGCTACGGATGCAACAAAAAAGTTGTGTCGTGAGTAGTCTCTGTATCTAAAGAGTTTGAAATTATCATTCTAATTCAATATCATCTCAATCTTTCATTCTAAACATGTCTCATCCACCCTTGATCAAAACTTTGGTATCTATCTATATATCTATATCTATATATCTATATCTATATATATATATATACTATATAAAAGAAAAGATTGATGCTGAGTTGGCATCACCACAGCCCTCCTCAGCATCATTTTCCCGTCCAAATCACTCCTAAGCTAAAAAGACTCGCGGATCCTCTATATGTGACGCGCGGATCTTTTCTTAAAACCCGACCCGAGCTTTTCTCTCCCGTGTTATGTAAAACAACCCTAATACGCATTCCTCCCCAATATCACTTCTCACTTTTTCTCTCCCTGGCGATTCAAGATCTTCCTCACCCAACAAAAAACCCTAATTCGGTGGTCATTCAGTTCATCCACGCTCGATCTCTCCCTGGCGATTCGTCTCCACCCTTTGTCTCCTGTGCATCTGAAATCATCCAAGCACAATCGTGGCGTAGTTTATCATTCCACGAAGATCGATTGCAAGTAAGTTATATATTCTTCAAGATTCATATCCAGTGGCGCAGAATCATTTGAAAATCTATCGTTTCTTTAATTTTGTTTCTGAATCAAAATCGTTTTTTCTGATGATCAAATCTCTTCGGTTGATGGTACGTCTTCACTGGAATCTCTTCTCCGCTTTCACATCCGATGGTTCTTGCGACAAGTATGCGATGTTCTCAAATGCGTATTTTTTTCTAGATTGCAAGATTATTGAGTTGTTTTGATGTTATCCTCAACTTGGTTCAATCTTAACTTGGTATAGACATTTGGGTTCCTGGTAACCTTCAATCTTGATTAAATTTTAGATTTGGATTTTGGGTAGATGCTACTCCCTGCCTTTGTTCTTCATTATTTATGGATATTTCCGTTTATGAAAAAAAGCGTGAAACACGTTGGTAATCATGAACCCTAATTTTCTTTTTAGTGATACTAATTTGTCAAATTTTCTCTCAATCATTTCCTTTTATTGTTGTTGCAACTTAGTATCTATTTTCGATATGCAACTTAGTATTTTTGGCTTTAAACAGACTTGAAGTATTGGGTCAGTAGACCATATGCAAACTCAAGGTAGAGATTTTGAAATAATTCTATCAGTTGTCACTTTGTGCAACTTATTTATGATGATGTTGGTTGCTATTTACCATATGAAAATAACTCACCAAATGTTACAAAAGGTATAGTAATCGTAGACTATCTCAGTGACAGAGAAGTACAAATGCATGACTAATCATTTATTATATACTTTTGCCTAACTAAAACATATTCTTTGGTGACATTCACAGCAATTTGAGGAATTGAAAACTCAATTTAACATCCGGGTGTAAGAGTGTTCTGCTTGGAGCTGCAAACTTGAGTCTACGCAGGTAACTAAAACTTATGATTGATGGTATTTTTGTGGCTTTTTTATAATATCCTTGATAATAATAGCATGGTCACTTTTTTTATTTCCAACACCTTGAACTCAAAGCTTGAATTTTACCTTTGTTTCTTCTTTTGTATGTTTATGGTCCACATATGTGGTCTATATTTGAAGCACTTGATGTTGGCTATTTTTGATATTCTATTCAAGATGATGCATTTACTAGCTTTCTTATAACTAATATTATATGTAGGAAAACCAATTTCATGAGTCATTAATGTGTAAATCTGTTAAAATCATGTATAACAGTGAATGCTTGAATGTTGACTTTTTTTTTTAACATACTTCTTGAATGAAATAACCAGGTACTAGGATTCGTGAAGGATATAGGTCAGAGACAAATTGAGATACCTTTTTTTACAAGTATGTTCTTTTATTATCATCAGCCAATTTTACATTTTAACAAGACAATCTTACAATTTATTAGGCACTTCATGCCAACTTATTTTTCCTAAAAGGGTACTTTTGCAATCGTGATCCATTTACATGCAATTCATTGAAAAACTTAAAAATGATCTCACCGCAATCAGTGAGCTTTAGCCTCTGTACCAAAATGATATACTTGAAGTTTGCATTGCTGTTTTAAATAGAACTACTTTAAGTATACAATATTTCCTATAAACAACTACAGTAGAACAAAAAAGGTTTGCTACACATAATTTCCTGTAAGCGTCAAGACCCGGATTTGGTTTGGTTTGTGTTTGCTATGATTTACTTTAGTTTTTTTTTATTACAGGTATATAATCTCAAAGGAGCGGTATGCTTATTTCATTGCAAGCGGGTACATATCCGCCCAAATGACCATACCCAAACGACTGCAGGTATATATTCAAATCTTCAATGGTACATAGCAAAGACAAACTAATTATTTTAGTACTCCACAAAATATAGGCTAAATCTCACACAAATGATTGTAATAAACAATTGTTTATTTCCTTCCAAGTGACCACTTAGAAAACAATTGTAGTAAATCATACTTAGTTTGGGTATATGATTATTTCGGTGGATATGTGCCCAAATGAGCTAAAGTGTAAACTGATTTGGATCAATTTGTTTGCTATGATCTACTACAATATGGATATACTTAGCAAAAACAAGATTTTGGTCGGCATCAAAATATGTATTTGGTCAGTTTGTATGTTCATTTCTTTGAGAGTTTGGATCAACTTTTAATAGAGCTCACAAAAAACACATTCTTTATACGTATACATATCTCATAGGTATTATGATCCAGTTGTATATTTAAATTTGCTTTTTCTTATATGAACTTCAGGAGTAAAATCACTTTGAATTGATTATAAAAGGGGTCCATATGGTTCATTTGCTAAGTAGAGTACAGGGATGCTCGGGTCTTTTGAAGAAACAAAAATGATGGATGCCATGGTATTTTGAAGAAGGGAACAAATAATTTGAAGAAAGCAATGTTTGACAGAAGCATATTATAGAGATAGAGGATATATGCTTTGCTCTTTTTGGCTCTCAATATAACTAAAAGTGCTCCTTCAAGCTTTGAAAAAACCAATATACTATTTTGTAAATGGCCAACGGAGCCCACAAACGACTAGGTATGTATGCAAGTACAAATGCCATGAACAAGCTTATTAATAATATCAGTTGTCATAATATTTCACGTCTTACACCAGTTTTCATAGTATGTTGCAGCGTCTTGCAATAGATTGATATAATTCAGTGTAAGAACCCCAAGTCGAAATGCTTGATTTTCATTGCATTACTTTGGATCAATTAATGGAGTTGATTTATAGATTGATATAATTCAGTGTAAGAACCCCAAGTCGAAATGCTTGATTTTCATTGCATTACTTTGGATCAATTAATGGAGTTGATTTGGATGCGAGGAAAATCATAGTAGACAAGGCTCAAACTCAATGTCGTATAAATTCGAATTGTTTTGATGAAGACGGAAAAGTGACAAACAAAACATCAAATGTTGTTTATAAGTCTGTATTTTTAAATTTGTAAGTTTTTTACTTTCTCCAATGTTCATTTTTTTCCTTTAATTTCAGTTATCGAATTACATTTATTATAATATGTTATTATAAATATTAATTTTTTAAAAAATCTGTCCATGCATGACACAGGTATCAAAAACTAGTATATAATATATCACTTGCGATATCGCATGTATTAGAATCCATCATCCAAATGTAATTGTTGGAGAAATATATCACAACACATAGAAACCCATGTGGCTGACTAAATTTAGTCAACACACCTATTTTTTAGTTTATGACCCAAAGTTCAATAGAAACCCATGTGGCTGATTGGGCTTGGTGGGCCGGCTTATCATCTCTACCAAAACCCTAGCACGCTCCTTTTATATCCTCCCTTCACCTCAATCAAATATCAATTCCTAACCACCAATTTCATAACCCCCATCCCTCAGAAACAGAGGTATCATCCGATTTAATAGATCACATCTGTGTTTTGATTTGATTTGTTTTTCTATTAAATCATTCGAGGCATCAACGATGATCGATTCTGTGTACTCAATACCAGATTGATACTCCGAAAAAGATGCGAAATCAATAGTTAAATCAGAGCCTCATGGACATGCAGGTTCCTTTAGATCCAGTGGATTTTGCGTTTTCTCGAAGGTTCAACATTAATTTCAGATCTGCTCATCAGTTTTTACTCGATGATGATTCATTTTGCTTTAACCACACCGAACAGAGGCCGATGATTGTGAACTTAATTGGATTTGATAAGAAAGTTCTTAATCCAGTTCAAACTGGATTCCGTTATACTTTCTTATTCGAATCCGATTAAGTTCATCAATTCGTTGAGTTTCTCATGTGGAAAACCCTGGCCTTTATCTGAGAGTAAATCTGAATCTCATCCTACGATTTATTTATTTATTAATTTATATTTAATTTTGGCAATTGAATTATGTTGCCTGTGATGATGAGTTTTAAGGCTTGTTTCTCAGAGACATTCGCAGTGGCCGCCTGAGATCTTTCGCCTTTCGCCGGGCTTGAGAGATAATGCTGTTTTATTCCTTCCTTGGATGTCTGAGGCACTCTTTTTTTTCTTTTCAAATTTATTTGTTTTTTTGTTTTAATTTCTTGATTTCTAGATTGTTCTTTTAATTGTTTTTTAGGGTTAGTGAATTATGAATTAGTTGATGATGATAATCCAAAGGCTTGTTTCTCAGAGACATTCGCAGTGGCCGCCTGAGAACTTTCGCCTTCACCAGGCTTGAGAGTTTATGCTGCTTTATTCCTTCCTTGGATGTCTGAAACTCGCACATATGTTGTTTTTACTCATGAACTCTTTTATGAACACGTTATATTATTTGATATTACTTTTTTTTTGGTTTGAAAGACTTGGCAGTTACTTATTATACCTTGAATAATTACATTATGGTAAAGTGAGTTTTCTTCTGATTTGGGATTTAAGATGATCATGTAATATTCCTTTTTTTTATTTGTATTGATCATATAACTTTGATCTCGTGTGTAAACCTATTCTTCTGGGGCTATGTTTAAGGTCAATTACTCGGAACTCTGTGAAACAAGATATAGGGTAAAACTACCTCCCTTGGATTAGATTCCCGGTCATATAGTGGTTAAAGCTTTAAGAGTCATAGGGGTAACCATTAAGAGACAAGTCTTGTTGATTTAAAAAATTACACTAGGTACTATTCTGGTTGAAAAAGCAAACAATCCCCGAGGATTATTGCCGCCAAATCAGAGATGTTATAGTAATGGAGAAGAAAGAAGATTGTGACAAGAAAGAAGTATTTTATTGATTTTCTAGAGAGAGAAAGTACAGTCGCATGTGTAATATAATTATTACAAATGAAATCAGATCTATAAACTATTCAATTCTTTGGGTATTTATAGGCTTCGACCTTGATCTTCCAGCCTCGCATCTGCGTGACCGCATCTATCTGTATCCTGTAAAGACACTTCCGCCAAGCATCACATCCGAAGGACTTGGAAGTAAATGATCGGATGTGTATAACACATCCGAATCATCGTTTACTTCATCAAGTCCCCCAAGTCTATTAAGTGAATAAATGAGGTTAATAGACTTACTTTGGATATAAAGGGTCGTTTACACATCCGACATTCACATGCGGCTAACGATTCAGCTTACAGGTACTCGCATCTGCGTACTTGTATCCACCTATCACCTGCAAGACACCTTAGCGAGAAATATATCCGAAGGACTTGAAAATCAATGATTGGATGTGTATAACACATCCGAATCATCATTTATCTCATCAAGTCCCCCAAGTCTATTAAATGAAAAACTGAAGTTAATAGACTTGAAGAATTGAAATTACTCATCCGACATCTGTGACTGTCCCATATGTATGCACAAGTCCAACTTTAAGTTTTGGTCAAACATTACTAAAATATATCCAACATAATTTTTTTTTTAGTTATAGTGAAAGCATATAACATCATTGGAACTAATATTATAAATACCAGTTAAAACTTTCCTTGTCTAGTCTCCTAGTCCATTGGCGAAAACATATGTTAAAGCTAATGGACTATAGGAAATTATACCTGATACACATGCGAAACTCTGTTTTACTATCAACCTCAACATTTCCTCGTACAGCACGCAACTGCATACCTTGTTGTATATCCACTTTTATTTAACACATGTGAGCCGTCGACCATATCTCACCAAATCCCCAGTTTGATATGATGTAGTAGCACTTGGACCAACAAGCTTTCAACTATCCACTAAAAACCATCTCTAGCACTTGCAACCTGCACATATCTTTTTTTTTTATATTTTTTAAATGAAAACAAACAACACTTGCGAAACCTTTGATAAAATGTGAGCAAGATTATGTTCACTTTCGCACATGCTTATGCTTTAATTCGCAACACCAGACTATTATGTTTTAATTTGTCATGAGATGGATGTGGTTTGAATATAACATTGTTTGTGACGTTTTTATTTTTAGACAATTACTTACATGTGCATAAACTATTTTAGCAACCCCAAAGATAATTTTTGCTCCTCCTGCAAGTGGACTTTAGCTTTTAACGCCCGTATATAATTTACTTTATGCTTTTGTCATGCTTACAATTTTTATGTTTGAAATGATTACGTTTCTATCGCATCAATGTTTTGAATCATGCTCTCTCATATGCTTATCTGCATATGTATAAGTCACATTATTAACTCAAATGATCACATGCGTCCATGTCATCATTTTAGGCTTTTAATCATAACTATACACATACCATGAGTTTAGCAATTGGTAACACATAGTTACTTTTTCGGTCACATAGACCTCTTCCGGTACGCAAGAGCAACCTTAGCCTCTTTCTATGAATTTCTTTCGGAAATTTGGATAGTGCATAACTATCTCTTATGACCCCATAGGTCGCATCTTTACAAGGATGCTTTTATTGATCAATTTATTTGGTTTAAATGAACCGCATCTATCTTAAGATGCATGGTGGCCAACCATTCTTCAATCCATTGGATTAAGTTTATCACATACGTATGTCTTTTTTTTTTTAACAAGTGTTTGTCCACAACAACCACCAAATTTTTATTCATAAAGTGGACCGTATCCGCATCGGTCTCATGGAACGTATCCAAAACCGGAAATATATGGAGCAAATCCAATTCAGTGCTTTTCACACCCTTCTTCTTCTTCTTCCTTTTTGGCTACACATGCATCCATGCACCTAACCGTTTTCTTGAACATGTCAAGGAAAATGAACATAGTCTTATACGACCTAATTTAGAGTGTGAATGCAACAGTAATTTAACCCAACACTATGTTGATCAGGCATGTGTTGAATGAAACTAACTTATGCAATTCTCACATGGTCTTTTAAAATAGATTTAGTTGAACATTTAAAACACATTTTTCGAATTTAAAACATACCTAAGAGCAACAGATCCGACTACATACAAAAGCTTCGCAAATGTAATACATTCGCAAGTGAATATCATTCCATATCTGAGAACCATTATGTTCATCAGGCCTACCAATCAAAATATAAGCTTTTTCATGTATATTCCTTTGCATATGTCACTTATTGCAAGTGTAATTAGTCCCAAACTTGATGCACCTTAGCCTGATTTTACTTAAACAACACATACAACATTTCCTTTTTACTTTACCAACCTTTATACCACCAGGCCTTGTCATTTCCATTTCACGTTAGCCTTTCCCCATGAACAACTCACTTCCTCTTAAGCTTCCCCTTCATTATTGTAAGAAAATATTTTCCGTCCATCCTATAAGATAGCCAATGATTACCACTAAGAAATCCCTCATGATACTTTTAATCATTACATATAACCTTTTCACCATCACTCTAGAATTATATTACTAACTTTCTTCTCAACCAAATGCCATGTAGCATGTGTTGATCCTTTGACATGAACTAAAAGCATCTGCATGTGTCCAAACGCGAAACCACATATTTGCCCCTAATTCCACGTTTGTTTTCGCAAACATATACCAACACATTCTATAAAATCCCATTAGAGTTCCCAAACACCACCAAATTTTTCCGTCTCACCCATACCTTTTGAACATAAAATGTTTCCCGATACTACCAGGAACTTGTATTTGCTTCTTATACCATCAAAAACTTTCCTATCCTTCACAGCCTTTCCAAATCCATCATAAAAACAAATGCATACCTTTGGATCTCCTCCTTTTCCCATAATTGCTCTGGAACTCAAAGCCCACATATCCTTATAATCATCAAATTTCTTGTATTTTCCCCCAAAAGAACATTCTTAAAGATTCGTCCACATATTAACAAACATTTCCTATCAACCATCTTGCAATTTTTTTTACACATCCATATCTACCCTACTTCCATGACTATACCATCTTTCTTATTCATAAATTGCCCCCTTAACTTGTCTTCTACAAGCTCGGCCATCAATTACCTATACAACACTTGCAACTACATAACTATTCAAAAACCCCTTTGTCCTCGACTTATACTTCCATAAATACACTTGCAAAACATATACTATCATACCTAAATTGAAAATCTAATAAGATGTCATAAGAATCCCATGTTGATAACCTTACCAGTCTAAAATTCATCAGACCAGGACACATCCGAAATTTTTCCTAAAACCACCAGATCATCGCACATCCAAAAACTATTCCAAAAAAGTCATCAAATCAATGCACATGCGAAACTGTCCCACAAAACCATCAGCTCAACGCACATCCTAACTATAAGAAAAATCAGCAGATCGACACACATCCAAAATAACCACCAAAACCACCACTTTCTAACCTTTGCAACTGCCACCTAATGCCATAGCCGCTTCCTTACCTTGAATCTTCCTATAGATTGCTTCAAAATCTCAAAGACAAAAAGTTGCATATCCCATCGAGTAGATCTCTTATATATAAGTTCTTACTACCACATCCGTAATACCTCACAATTCCCATAAAAATTTAGCACCTCATTACCCCCATCCTTAAACTTTTTCCTTACAAGACTTACCCCTAACTAAAACTAGCCAATGAGCACCATCATACTTTCTAAAGCCAAAATCCATAATTCCCACACTTCCATTTCTTCATATACCGACCATATCAATTGAAGGGCCAAGCATTGAATCAAGTTGGATCAAATTAGTCAACTTGTTAACCCCTTTCACTCCCATATGTCACAGAAGATGGCATTAACAACCAAATTAACTTTAAAAATGAAGAATCATTAGTACCAACATCTTTACTACTTTATGAGGTGTACCCAATATTCTTTATCCAATTATATGCATATGCATTTCCCCTTCGTTCTTGAATTGTTTCAAAATAAAAAATTACTTAATTCTCATAATTCTAAAAACTCCATTTTGCACTTAATAATTTTAAGTTTCATAATTAGAACCCATCTTCCTTTCCTTCTTTTTTTTTTACAAAACGTACGACAGATATATCAAGTCTGAATTTGGTTTAATTTGGATAAGGAATAATCGTTTAATCTAAGCAAGAATGATGAACTAGCGGTTTTAATCATAAGCTTCGTAATAAAGCCAACCATAACCAGATTTGATAAAGAAAATAGAGAATTACCTCATTCGGCAAATTGATAGTTTGCGTCGCAAGTGCAAAACTGACGCTGATGCAATGACAACTATGGCTAGAACACATCCGATCTAATATAGCTCTTTCATTTACCTTTGTAAAGATAATTCCTTTCACCATTTGATTCTTTCGCGAATGAAATTGCCCACTTTTTTCTGATAAACCTTTTAAGCCCTCTTATAATGCAAGTGATTATAGTCTTGGCGACACAATCTCTTGGTGGAACCATATTTGAAACATACGCAAGTGTAGACAATCCTTTCCATTCGCACTTCCTTTTGCACGTGCAATTTCCCTTTACTCGCATCATAACCATTACAAATGGATAAGTACACTTATCATACTCAACAAAGCTTTAACCCATGCCTTTATCTTTTCCTATTCCCAATCTTCGGAAAACCACATATTCATCGAGTGAATAGTTGCTTGAATCAATCCTAAGATGCACATCCACCCGTTATTGTAAACATGTAATATCCACACGTTTTCTTCTATTACTTGTACCATGAGTTGAATCGTTCACCGCCTTCCATGGTCATAGCAAAGTTGAACTCCATGAGATAACCATTTACACATGTAATCCACATTTTCTCTCACCTTAGCACTCACTTTTTTAATTTTATCAACCTAAAAATTCCATGTGAAACCACTTACACTTCTATTGCCATCCATTGCTCGCCATGTAACCTCTTCTTTATTCGCATTTGCATCCCAGAACCTTACACCAAATCCTAATCAACCACCACCAAATCCAGCACTTGGGATCTAAAAGAAAAATACTTTTTGCACTTGCCAATGGCAAACATATTAGAATAATTGTATAAAGTAAATCTTTAACAAAATTTTATTTCCCATGAGATTCTAACCAAATTTATAGGTTACTGGTTCAAAAACTAGAGCATACATTTTCATCTATTCAAAGCATCCTGAAACCATAAAAATTGCTACAAATCAACTTAACAATTTCCTGAAATAAATTTTCACATGCTAATTCCAAAGTTAGCTCTATCATATGCCTTCTTATGAAATACTCAGTCAAATCCAAATCCTTATTAACCATCTTATCCATGATGGTTATAAAACCCTTTTGAAAACATACAATTATGATGACCTCAAATCGTTCTTCACATACGAATCCCCATATGCGTCACATATATTATCCCTCTTTTTTATTTAATTTTATTTATTTTTTCTTCATCACAGGAAAAAAGAATTTCCTTTACATATGAAACTCCTTACATTTCCCCTACTCAACAACACTTACAAGCAACACCCCAATATATGACATATCCCATGATCAATATGAAATACAAATGCCTCAATTGAATCACATCATCATTACAAAACCACACCATATACCCAATAATATTACCCAAGTAGGTTAGAATATCTAAACGTTCACACCGCATATGTGTTATGGATTTTTAGAAGACACTTTAATGTTTTTGATAAACCATGACTCGTACGAATCATAAACAACCCAACTGAAACACGCGGTAAGTGAAAAGATTCAAAACACACATGCATTCATGTTCGAATATTAACATCTGTGAAGAAAAAGTTGCATAAAAGTTTAAAATAACATCATCTTAAATAATCCTTCCTCAAAAACCTCAATTCTCCACCTTCTTAACCTTTCTCTTTTCTTTCTTTCTTTCTTTTTTTTTAAGAGAAGAATTTCAAAATTGTTGACTCAAAGAAAGTCAAAAATAAACTTAACACCTTCTCAAAATATACCGACACACAAGCTATTTGATTAAGAAGGATTTTAGTACCAAAAACAAAACATGCGTGTATTAAAGATCATACCTCCAAAGAATGTAGTGTAGACAATGTCGCTGTAGACGTGAAAATTCCGCTAATGAACTTGTATTTAAGAATATGTTCCACTCAACCCAACTTACCCCATCCATAAGCCGAGGATGGACCAAACGCCTTACATTCATCGATGAACTTTAAAGTAACCGGAAGCAATAACATTGATGCTCAATTTTGAACAACCTCAAAGTATACTTCTTTTTTTTTATAAATGGAAAAATGGTTAGTTATGTAACAAGAACTAGCTAATAGAATCTTTTACCCCATTATATCTCAAACCATTACATCAAAAGCTTACAATATCATTTCCTAAAAAGCAAAATTATATTTCAAACGAAAACTGAAAAGTCCACCTTTTTTAACAAAAACTTTAACCAAAACATTATATTTCGATCTTGTACACGTTGCCAAGTATCATGCCAATTTAAACAAGTCTGTGTGTGCATTTTTTATATGTATGTATGCCAAATTTTGCTCTGATTTATTATTACTATTTATGTATTTTAAGAACTTTAATACCCAACACAAATACATGTGCGTGCTTATTGTAAAATATATATTTTTTATATGAAAACAATTCAATATGAATAATATATGTATAATCAAAATATGACTATGCACACATTTCAGTCAAATTATTAACATTGACCAGTCATACCTCGATGTTAGAGAACCAAAATCCATAAGTTGAGATAAAAGCCCCCAGCTGTAAGTTCGACTTTTGTACTTCGCCAACTTTTGGAAACCAAGGTTCATCCAAGCACATCCTAAGCACCTTTTTAAAGTCAAAATCTTCCTGAAGGAAACTTTGCCTTTGACCATTCTCCACCCATCTACTATTTCACTTATGTCTCTATGTCACAATTTGTTCCATTGAATCTTCCAACATGATATCAGCCTTCAAAATTAAGATTTTCATTTTGAGATCTTTAATTTGGCCTTGAGCTTTTGAGTCTTCTGCAGGTGTTACTCCCCTCCGATCGGAAATAGCTTCCCTTTATATTTTGCTCAAACTCCAAGCAAATAAGCATAAGTTCGAATACTTGATAACTTCTGATGTTATAAATCCCCATATGTAATAACCAACATATGGTAATCAATTAAAGCCACCATATCTGCCAATTGAAGCACTACAATTTT
Source organism: Deinandra increscens subsp. villosa (assembly GCA_039602395.1). Taxonomy (NCBI): domain Eukaryota; kingdom Viridiplantae; phylum Streptophyta; class Magnoliopsida; order Asterales; family Asteraceae; genus Deinandra; species Deinandra increscens. The sequence goes on from JBCNJP010007737.1 coordinate 47,091, forward strand.
AAAGCAAAACCTGTTCACCAACTTCATTTGCAAAAACTTCCATCTATCAATAATACTCGGTAAATCTCTTATCCCAATTCAGTATTACTCCACCAGAAATTATTTCATTGACACATACTTGAACAAAATATCAATAAAAAGGAGAAAATTCAGATAACCTCGTCTTCATAGCATCAGGAAAACACTAAGAACACACTTTATTGTGTGTTCCATAAAATTCACAGAAAATAACGGGCAACTGAACTCAAAATTGCCCCAAACATAATCGAAATGCTATTTCGATCCAAATCGTAACCTCATTCCTTTTTAGCTTATCCAATTGATCACCGAAATTGAACCAGTGACCCTATCAACAGACTACAAAGACTACCACCAATTGCATAAAAACCCGCTGTAACCTCCTGGAATGAGTTCCAGGAAATTTACACAAAACGTTGGGCAACCGAAATCAAAACTGTCCCCAGCAGAAGCCATACACAATTCTGAGCAAAAGTGTACCCCTATTTTGTACCGATTCTTCCAGATGATCGCCAAAACAAACACCGACATTGGGCTTGTGATCATTCTGTTGAACATCCTTTTGATTTAAAACTCCATCACCAATCCGATGATCACTGAAACGGCGAGCCAGGTTTGAACACTAAAAAGCCATCAATAGATACCATTTTAAAATTACTCCCACAACTAATTTCTTACAAAACTTCTTGCTACCCCGTAAACTAGCCGAATACTTGATGTGATCAATCGAAATACCAGAGAATAGATGTACAGTCCAAATATATTCCACAATAATAAAATAAATCAGGCCAGATTTAAACAAGAAAACTGTTCTGGCAGTGATCTTCCCCAATCCTTCAACATGAATACCAAGGACACCCTGCAGTGTGCTATACAAGATTTCCAGAAAATAACCAATAACCGATCTCCTAAATGCCCCGATCATAATTGAAATGTAATTTCGTGTCCACGCTACTGACCAATTCAACTAATCAAACACCGCATCGCCAAAACCTTTTGACCTATGTTGAAATCATTTGACTTAGATGAAGTCAAAATGAGCTTAGGATCCATAGATTTCACCTTGTAACGAAACGAAACTCATCCCGAACAAGATCGGAATGTGATTACCATCAAGACCACGCGTTTGTTTCACACCAACTCGTTCGATCTCAGATTTACGAAAAATCTATTGTTCTTTTGACGAATTGATTCCGAACGATTCCAGGACTTATATCAACCCACAGTCTAAATCCTATTTTAGAATTAAATTAAACTTGAATCCAGATCTGGAAAACTTTCTCGTTTGCCCCCCCCCCCCTTTTTTTTAATAAATAATCACGGGCAAAAAACACAGAATTCATAATAATTGTGAATTTTACTTTGGATTTCTTAATTAAAATTTTTAGTTAATAAAAATGATCATGACGACTAAATTATGATTCCAAATATGAATTTGAAAATAGACCTGAGTGAGATCTGAATGTTTATTTTTTCACACACACTTTCATTATAAGTGTGCGTTTGTTTTAAAGAGAACCTTTCAAAAATCACATGATTTTGATCAAAGTAATCCCCTTAAAATTGTCAAAATTCAAAAGTTCACAAAAGTTTAAAAACCAGATTTCACACAAGAAAACTATAAGTTAAGACTCCATACCTGGATCTGACATGTAAAATCATAAATGTTAATAGATCAGAAAGTCACCAATCCAGAAATCATCAGCAGAACTTAAATCAAGCAA
>JBCNJP010007738.1:0-48831 GCA_039602395.1 Deinandra increscens subsp. villosa
GACGAAAATTCCACTTACTAGGGGATAGTACTGAGCATCCGAGAATTCCGAAGGTCAACTTCCGTTAGACAATCTCCGTTAGTTACGTTATAAGTGTTAACTTAGTAACTAATGCTTAACTAGGCCGAATACGTCCACGACCTTTGGTTGATCACCGAACCCGTCCATATGTGTTATGTGTTTATTGTATTTATTGTCATTATGTGCAATGTGATTTAAACGCATGATTCTAGTACTTGATAGCATAGAATTGTAAATTGGATCACTTTTGGTTTCCAGCGAAACTACCGGGCGAAACTATAGATTCGCTCGGTAGCCGGCTAAGCTATTTGATTTACATATGTTCGGAGCCAGTTTCGCTTGGCCAGCGAAACTGCCAGCGAAACTAGCTCCTGATATAAAGACCATAAAACCCTAATCTTCATCATTTTGCATACTCCACACTAAACACACACACACTTTCCTGGAATTTCTGGTCAGTCGAGAAGCACCACGAGCCGACGTGATCTCAGCCTCGAGACATCATCCATTCGGATCCTAGATCGAACCGTGAGTCCCAAAACCATCTTTTATGCATATCTTATGTGTTTTCTTAAAAAGCATGCCTAAACCTCCATGTAATGGCCTGATCTTCTAGTATAATGCTTAGGAATGCTAGATCTATCTTAAAGTCTGCAACTTTACGTGTAAAATCATGCCATAATGAAGATATTATGCTAGTTAGGTCAATTTATGCTTAAAATGTGTTTTTGATGACTTGATGATGAAAATCCATGTTTAAGGTGCTAAATCTTACTGTTTAATGTTGGTAAATGTTTATACATGCTAGATAATGAATTACATGAAGTATGGAAACTGGTAGAAAGATTTTCAGTCAAATTTATGGGTTTTTAGCGACTAGCGAAACTGGGTCTTCTTCTAGGCGAAACTGTAGTTTCGAGATCCCTTTGAATATTCATCCAGCGAAAGTATGTAGCGAAACTATAGTGTCGCCTGCAAAGAAACTACCGAGCGAAACAACCATAGACCTTGTCCCTGAACGAAAGTTCAAACCAGTTTCGAGCGAACCTAGCTAGCGAAACTGTGTCATCAGTTTCGAGCGAAACTAGCTAGCGAAACTGTGTCATCGGGTATCTGCCTAGCGAAAGTGCTGCCCGTGCACACAGCGAAACTGTGCAGCGAAACTACATAGCGAAACTGTAGCGAAACTGCTAGCGAAACTGTGATCAGACCAAAACCCAACTTGTGCAACTTATTTGAATGTTATGCCATGCCACTCAGCCTCTAGAGGCTGAGTGGCATGGCATAACATTCAAATAAGTTGCACAAGTTGGGTTTTGGTCTGATCACAGTTTCGCTAAGCAGTTTCGCTACAGTTTCGCTATGTAGTTTCGCTGCACAGTTTCGCTGTGTGCACGGGCAGCACTTTCGCTAGGCAGTACCCGATGACACAGTTTCGCTAGCTAGTTTCGCTCGAAACTGATGACACAGTTTCGCTAGCTAGTTTCGCTCAAAACTGGTTTGAACTTTCGTTCAGGGACAAGGTCTATGGTTGTTTCGCTCGGTAGTTTCTTTCAGTCGACACTATAGTTTCGCTACATACTTTCTCTGGATGAATATTCAAAGGGATCTGCGAAACTACAGTTTCGCCTGAAGAAGACCCAGTTTCGCTAGTCGCTAAAAACCCATAAATTTGACTGAAAATCTTTCTACCAGTTTCCATACTTCATGTAATTCATTATCTAGCATGTATAAACATTTACCAACATTAAACAGTAAGATTTAGCACCTTAAACATGGATTTTCATCATCAAGTCATCAAGAACACATTTTAAGCATAAATTGACCTAACTAGCATAAATCTTCATTATGGCATGATTTTACACGTAAAGTTGCAGACTTTAAGATAGATCTAGCATTCCTAAGCATTATACTAGAAGATCAGGCCATTACATGGAGGTTTAGGCATGCTTTTTAAGAAAACACATAAGATATGCATAAAAAGATGGTTTTGAGACTCACGGTTCGATCTAGGATCCGAATGGATGATGTCTCGAGGCTGAGATCACGTCGGCTCGTGGTGCTTCTTGACTGACCAGAAATTCCAGGAAAGTGTGTGTGTGTTTAGTGTGGAGTATGCAAAATGATGAAGATTAGGGTTTTATGGTCTTTATATCAGGAGCTAGTTTCGCTGGCAGTTTCGCTGGCCAAGCGAAACTGGCTCCGAACATATGTAAATCAAATAGCTTAGCCGGCTACCGAGCAAATCTATAGTTTCGCCCGGTAGTTTCGCTGGCAACCAAAAGTGACCAATTTACATTCTATTATCAATACTAAATCATGCGTTTAAATCACATTGCACATAATGACAATAAATAAATAAACACATAACACATATGGACGGGTTCGGTGATCAACCAAAGGTCGTGGACGTATTCGGCCTAGTTAAGCATTAGTTACTAAGTTAACACTTATAACGTAACTAACGGAGATTGTCTAACGGAAGTTAACCTTGGAATTCTCGGATGTCACATCATCCCCTAGTAAGTGGAATTTTCGTCCCGAAAATTATTCTTGCGTCGTAGCGTGCGCAGCCTCAGCTGTCGTTGATGCTGTTGTTGCTGGGGAAAGAAAGCAAAAGTTTTAGGGTTGCCACAAGTTTGCATAACCAAAATACTGGAAATAGAAAAGTTTTTGGAAACATTAAACCAAAAATCTCAAACAAAGAGACCTGCTCGACCTCACCGAAAGCTGATGCGCGAATCTACTTCTCTATCTTCGGAATCAACAGCTCCTTCTTCGATACAGATTCAACTTCGGTAACACCCTCGGTAATCAATTTGGCTGGCGAAGAAGCCGCACCATCTTCAACATCGTATATCTCATTTAGCTTGCGTTTGAGATCATCACTCTGATATATACCCTTGCCTTTAGAATCACCACGGTTTTGACTTTTCACATCACTAAGATCAGCAGCGATCATAGTATCACCACAAAGACCGCTCAAATCTGTAACATCCTATAATAAGAATAGATACGATTATTAAATATCCCTATGGAATACATTGGATACATACAAAAAACACATTATTGTACCTGCAAATGAAAACAATAAAACTAATAATATAAATAGAAACTGAGATGATATGTATCAAACTAGTTTTTTATCCCCGTGTGTTACACGGGTTAATTTAAAATTTTGTCGTGATGTCAAGTTTCTTTTTTTATTAATTAAACTATGACCAAACTTTTTCATTATTATGTTGTATAGAGTATAGATAGATATAGATAGATGTAAATTCATATATTAAATTAAGTAATTAAATAATTGGTTATTAAATATATTAGAAGACAATAAATAAATAGTGGATATATATATCCAAAATTAGAAGATTCGCTACAATAAATAAATAGTGGATATATATATCCAAAATTAGAAGATCCACTTGTAAATGTTTATTGGCGGAAAAAATTATTAAGGATGAATGTGATGGTGCCACATGGCAAATTGTGGTGCCAAAAACTTTTCTTTTATTATATATATATATATAGAATAGACAACTAAAATAAAATCAAATCGCGGCAGAAAATAAAAATCAGATCATATAACTTTACGATATTGCAATTCTTGATGCACATGTGTTGAGGATTCTGCACAGGAAAGGCAGGTTTGCTAACAGACTAACGGGTCAAAGTGTGTTTGGGTTCAAAATTCCCTCTTAATTCTTCTAGGCACTCTTGTGTTATAATGGCGAGCACTTGTCTTAATTTCCAAGGCCACAAATAACCAAAGATACTATAAACATAAAGTAGTTACTTTAATTTGAAATATTTTAGGATTTATTAAAAATACAATAAATATAATTTGTTTACCAGCTATTTGTTCAAACAGTAGCTTACAAATACAGTATTGCTAATACTAGTGGGTGACCCGCCGCGCGTTGCGGCGGCCTCACCGTTCTCTAACAATGCGGCAATTGTATGTTCTGAATCTAAGACGACGTCAATCTGTTCACAATTCCATATATGTTTGTCTAAACAGGCCCAAGGCCAAGATTGCTATAAATAAGAATGGTCATCCTTATGCACCAACTTTGAACCAAAGTTGTTTAAGTATTTCCTCATGATACATACATATGGATGCCTAATAGAATTGAACAAAAGCGGAATCATAAATATGAGATAATCATAAAAGGCATATGTTCACCATTCTACAAAAGCACCAACCACAGTTTTTGTGACACGGTAACCAGCCTGTCATACTTACTTATACATTCCTAAAGACGGTCCTGGAGCCAGAAGCCAGCGCCTACCAAAATATATGACATTTTCTACCAAACTATACATACTTTTAAGCCTACACATACCCGCACAGGTTCAAAATACTAAGTTCTTTTAGCTGTTGAGACTGCTACTCTGCAGGAGGCTTCTTCTTCGTGGGAGTCTCTTTAGGGCCTGCAGATGCTCACGTACAATAACCAGTCATTAAATCATCATTTGTACAGCTCCATGGAGACAGTTAAAAAAAAGGAAACAAAACATGTATAATTTGATCAAACAGCTAGTGCACATATCAACAATTAAAAATTGTCTTGTTAGTATTAAAGTATAAGCATATACAGAACTATCATATATCAATGCATAAAGACAATAGTTATCTAGTTATCACATCGTTTAAGTTGCATGGATCTGTTTCGATGCTCTTTATAATTTTCATTTTTCGTTTATAGGTTTTAGAGATTACATATATTATATTTGTTGTCAATGATATCATCATGCTTATATTTACTAAGTTCTGCAGGTGTAAATGTAAAAAAAATATAGAAATAAAACATGTCTAAGTTTCTAAAGTTCCTATTTAATAAATTATGGCATACCTAATCTTTAACGCATAAACAATTTAGAGTAAATAAAGTTGCTTTTTAGTCAAATTATGGCATACCTCATCTTCATGAATCAAACACTTGAAAGGCTTGTCATCTTTGTCAAATGACTTTGAAGTGCCCTGTTTATCTACACAAAAGAATGATACCGTTGTTACCACCACTAACAATAGACATTTGATACAGAACGTGTGATTGTAAAATCAGTAACCGTCGCCAATGGAAGCAATTATAGGTAGAATGGAGGTAAAAGTAGAACATAATACACACCGCCTCTTCACAGTTAACTTAAACCAACACGATGAATATCATACCTATTTATATATTTTCCTTATCGCAACTTGAAAAGGCAGCAAAGCCAAAAAAAAATTAACATTGATCTAACACCAAAATTAATGATAAAACTTAACTAATAAGCAAATAGCAACTCAAGTATGGTCAATATCCTTGGATGTTCAACCAAATGGTAATTTTCATCAGTAATTGTGACCTAATGTTAATCACCAATAATTTAATGTATTATATAATGTAAACGCCTAACAAATCTGGAAGATTGGAGAGGAAAAAAATAAGGATTTTAGATTATGAGTTAAATGCACCTTTGATTAGGAAATGATCTTTGCAACATATGGTTGATTCTTAAAAACACCCATTTTTTACTATGAAGAAAAAGAGGACAATTACAAACAAACCTGGGTCAAGAGTATCTTTAGAATCCTGCAAAGACACAAAGTATAACGGAGGCATCCTGAAAGGAGAACACACCAAAACTGTGAACACTTATATATAAGAATTCATAAGAACCAATAGGACACTAAAACTATGCAGCTATTTGTTGTCAACAATTCATAAATATAGTTCTAATTTAAGTTCTATTTGTTTATCTGCATGTTTTATGTATACAGAGAACAATGAGATTCATCAACCTCTAACAGAAAAGGTTAAGAATACCTTGTGTACCTCTATTTTTAATTAATCTGCAACACATAATAGCATTGATGGACCAGATGGTGTAAAATCACTACTTTTGAAGCTTTAAAATCTATTAGATGAGTCATAAAATCATAGTGAGGTTTAAGATACAATAATAAAGAAAATGAAAACCCAACTCCAAAGAACAAACAATTAGTAAAAGTGTTATTTTAAATCTAGTTACTGAGTCCGAGATGATGATTCAGTTGCAACAGTGTCAATTTAGTTGCCATTATAATTCCGGACTTTGATTATCTGCAGAAGGAAAGAAATATAAAAATGAGCATGAAATCAGTTACCTCCATGGTCATGAGAGTAAGGACGAACATATTAGCTAGAATGAAAGCCAAACCATCGACTCAAAACCCTACCTGATGCCTCTCGGTTAAACTAATGCAAAGTAGTAGGTTATACTAATTTCAAACACACACACACATTGCTAATAGAATATAGAGTTAGGTTACCAAAAGCGTAAACCTAGCCTAATCACTCTTTCCCAAAGATTTGGAAATAAAAACACTTTCAACATTGATACAACTAACAATAATGGATCCTCAAAGATCCAGTAAACTTCTAAATGACTATGGAAAAAAAGAAACATAACATTCTGATTAACACGCAACCAAAAGAACACATCATAGTAAATTAGAGGTTTAGATACCTGTGATTAAAACTCCTTAGGAAGCTGATGTTAAACATTGTCGGCGACAGAGAAATCAAGGCCTGCACTAAGAAGATGATTTTAGTAAAAAAGGAAGAAAATTTAACTCAAAACTCCAAAATCATAAATCAATTAGGTGTAGACCAGCGGTTTTAAGAATTTGAAAAGCATCATAGCAAGAACAACTTAAAACCCCAAAACCTAAGATCACCGGTTTGGTAGCCACAGAAACGTTCTAAAACCGATTTCAGGTAGCAAATTTAATAATTCCAAGATCATCATAGCAATCTTCCTCATCGTCCATTTCTAAGAACCCAGAGCAGATCTGAGCAACGTGAACGAAACCACGTGAAATCAAAATTGGAAAAACGTAACACAAACCTAATCGAGAAAAAGTAAAGGAAAGGGGAGTAAACGCGAAGATAAGCATGGAAAGTTACTGACCTTCGGTTATTTCGTCAGACAAAGCCGTCACAGACAAACCCTAGCAGCCATAAGTGATTTCGGAAGTCGCTGCTCGCGATGACCTTCTCCGGCAGAGATCGTCTCCCTGTGAACCCGTAGTTGAGATAATAGAGACAGAGAGAGGTTGAAGGCGTGAAGAAACATGTGAGGGGAGACATATGGAGATGAGAGATGGCAGAGGTAATCACTTGAAGCAGATCTGATTTGTAGAGAGAGAGAGAGAGATTGTCAAAGTTTGAAGAAGATAGGCATGGTAGTCAAAGTTTGAAGAAGATAGGTATGGTATATGAAAGACACGCACGTTATCTTCTGAAGACTAACTTAATAGCCTCAAAGTTTTATAGGGACCAAATATGAAAATATATAGTGTCAAAAATAAAAAACCTAGAAACCTCACTATTTAAAAGATGATTTTTTATATTTAGTTAATGACTTGTACACTTGTATTAAAGATTATTGAGAGGCAATTGGGTTTCTGGATAATGCATTTGATGATCTATGAGGTTCATTCCGATTTTACTAAGAAAATTGTACTGGACTGGTCTGTTTCATCTTTGGTGCTTATCTAATTTCTTTTAAAGCAACATATTTTTACAAAGAGGAATTTTACATAATATATCAAGAACAATGATTTGTTTAAAGATAGATGAATACCTTATTGACATCAGTTTCTATGCTACCATAAACTTGAGACGAAAAGTTGATCGACTGCAACAAAACATACGTACAGTTTAGATTGTGTGAAATGGCTGATAAAAGAATAAGATATATAACTGAAATAGTAGTAAAGGGTATAAGGGCACCTGATCCTTGTTATGTTTTTCATCGAGGGCAGATATTATTGAATCTTTCTCTGTAAGCTTTTCAATGGTGAAATATATGTACTCATGTTCGATGTTTAAACTACTTATGTCAATCTTAATAGCCAATCTTTTTCCAAATAGACTTTCAATTTCAACGGGAGGTTTCCCTTGCTGAAAAAACATTAAAAATAAAACTTAAAAGTCTAAAAATAGAACAAATCAGAAAAATTTAATTGGCTTAAAAATCACCTCTACAATCCGCGAAACCAATTCAGCGGCAGTGACCCTCAACAACCTTCTGACCTCTTTATCAAAAAGAGTGAGTATGACAGATCCGGTGCCATCTTGCACTTTAATTAACATCATAAACCTGTGAAAAAAAACAATTTATTAAGTGTACCCTATATTATGTATGCTTAATAATAGTAAATAAAGTAATATAAAAAGTACAACTTGATAGTGGGTTCAAATTTTTCATTCTCGCATTTGCCTGGTAGTTTGTGCTCATAATACCAAATATCATCGCTTGTGATGGTAGCATCAGCTTTCAGAAATCTCTCAATAGCTTTGTTGCACAATTTGCAAGAACGATACCACCATTCAGTACCTTCCATTAGGCACTTAAGCGTGCCTAAAATGACAACCTTCTTCACCTATAAAATGTAAACAGTCAACTCCCTGATTTTGTAAATGGTAGTATTTAAAAATAGACAATGTTATAAAAAGTGTAATGTTCTTACAGAAGTTATCACATTCAACTCCGCAATTTGATTAAATTTAGTATCGACTAAGAAATCATTCTCCAAACTATATGATACAGACGAAGCCAATCTGCTCACACTTGAGGATGGAACATCACCTTCATTTTCATTGTAACTGGAGGGAATAAAATTTAAAAAGACCTTTCATCAATACATTATTGTATTAATGTAATCCAAGTGATATAAGTTTATTAAAATATGAATATATCACCTCTGTTTGAATGCAGCAAACTCATCAAAGTCAGAGTTAATAAATAACTTGGATTGTTCAAAATAATTAGAAACTGGATGACGATCTGGAAAGTTTAAAAACAAATTTAATTAATAATTAAATTATTTTGAAAACTCTAAATGAAGTTATATAATATATTCAGATGCTTTTAAGGAACGTACTTCTGTAAACCCTGAACATGGCAAATTGAACTATAATGACCACTTCTGTATCAACTGGATGACTTTTGATATAATCAATCAATCTCTCCGCATATTCTTGAAACAATGTAATCCAAATCTTACAACCCCTTCAAAAAAAAGAGAAAAATTAAGAAGTTATAAATATAAATGATATGATAATAAAACATAGTTTTGTAAAAAAATTATAAGAACTAACTTAGCATCCTTCAATTCAAAGTTAATCCTGATCTTAGGGGACCCATCATCGTTTATCCCATAAGTTTCCGGAGGGTTGGAATTGATAATCATGCCTATGATATCTGCAAACATAATGGTTATGTTAAAATAATTAAATTAAGAAAAAAATAGAAAATTACAAAAAAAAACTTCCTGATTTTTAGATAAAGGCTATGTTACCAATAGAGACGGTATTCTCAACCTCAAGAGCAAGGATTTGTTGAAAATCAGCAAATACAAAACGGTTAAGAGGGCCGTTCCAAGTGTCCGAACGCTGAATTTCAGTGTTGAAATTCATACAAACCTTTATCGGATTAGCTATGAACTTGAATTTCCCTTTGTTTTCACCAAGAGTAGGTTTCTTAATGATCAAAACCTCACCCTCCTTGAAAAGCTGTTCAAACGGACTCCACCATTTGATCAAGCAATTAGATTGAATCCTATCACCCTGAAAATAAAAATACATGACACAATCAATTTACTATTAAATAAATAAATAAAAGATGACTCAGCCCTATGAAGGTTTAACAATACCTCCTCATCGACCATTATCATTTCGAGGGAATAGGGCTTAGTCTTATTGTTATACTCGTTCTTTCTCCACACATTGATAACACGTAGTTTAAGCACAAAATGTTCTCTACGAACGTTCAAATCTCTTATGAGGTTGAAGGTTATTGAAACTTCATGCAAAACCAACGTTAAAGGACGAAATGAGAGAAGTAAAGAACATGATAATTATTAAATAGTTGAGAAGGATACTTACAGAGTAGCTTCGAGCTGAGGACTGTCAAATTGAATATTGAATGGTATGGAGATGTGAAGAATGAGGAATGAAAGTATAAATTTATATAGGGTGATGTTGGCTATTTTCGAGATGGAAAAAAATTGACTTTCCTAAATCAATTAATGATATTTTTGACTATATATTTAACATTCAATATAGCTTTTAGAAGTATGGAAACCAAAAACCGAATTAATTTACAAATTTTAGTTATTTTTGGTTACTTGAATAAACTTTTAAATTTTATAATTCATTCTGATTTACTTTATATATTTACGAAATCATCTCAATTAAGATCAATTAACAATTATAAGCTTCTAAAAATATAAAAATTTAATAAGAGAAGACTTACTAAAGATAAAATGAAATCATTGATTTTAAATCAGTTACCAATAATAAAAAGAATTGCTAATTCTGCTATATATCCGAATATATATAGAGAATTAAGTTACCAATAATAAAATATATAATTGCCAATTAAAATTTCATTTATAAAAAGGTAACATTGATTGAGAAAAAAATTACCAAAAAACTGTAATATTTCAATAATTGAGTGGACGGTCATTCAAAAATTAAAAAATTTAGTTATTTTTAATTAACCTTGTAAAATTCACGAAGTTATTGAGGAAACAGTTACCAAAACCATATAGTCACTAATTGATTTTTGAATGAACGGTGGAAAAAATATTCAATAATACATTAAAAACGTCTCCATTTTTTAGAAAATGTATTATGTACCGGTAAGTTCATTCAAATAATAGTAAACATGACAAACTATTCATTGAACATATTGAACATGACACATACACATTTGTTTTACCATAAAACACCGTCTTAAACGTCAAAACAAAAGGAGTCATAAGCTACCATAAAACACCAACAAAATGAAAACAGTCACATACCAAATATGCATCATAACTTCTACTCAAGGACAGCTGAAATGTGTAGAGACTTATTTTCAAAATCATAGCTCAGACGGATCTTGGAACCAATTTCAATTTCATGGTGATTAGCAAAGGCTTCCGAGTTGTAAACATTGAACCTCTCATTTAACAGAATTGAAAGATGTTAATGTTACATAAAGATGTTACATATTTAAAAAAATTCACTTTTCAAGGCTTTACCTTGTATAGCCCATGTTCCATTCAGAATGCAACTCATACAGTTCACCATCCTCATCCTCATAGACGAGGTTGAGCATCTTATTATTATAGAACCCAGCCAACTTTGATAGTGTCTGTGGAATTCGATGCATGGCATATACAATTTGATGTAAGTATTAAAAAACTATGAAATAAATTAAAAATTTTTTTTGAATAAGATGACTTACAAACTTTTCTCGAGCAACAACAACTTTATGAAATTGGGAATGAGGTGGTGGTTGAACAGGTGTGGGTTTCGGAACCTGATTCTGAGTGTCCAAACCATCAATCTCCATAAAGTCTTCATCACCAGACTGATCAGGCTCAATCTTTACTTCTGGAAGATTCTTACCTCCAAGATGAGGACCATAATGCCCTTGAGATATGTCCTCATCAGCATGGGTAGGAGGAAGCATTGACAGAATGCAACAACCATTTGCATTGTAAACATCTAAGCGAAAAGTGAACTCATCTTCGACTTTGAAATAAAGTAAGTAGGTTGCTTGTATAGGAACGTCACGCACAACATCTGTCCACCGATCACATATAGACATAACACCTTCAACATTCCTAAGTACAACATTCCTAAGTACAACATCCCATTGTTTTTTTTTTTTTTTTGTAAAAATAATCTTGATAAGGTGCTGTGGTGGAACATTGTTGTAGTGGTCATCTGCAAAATCAGTTGGCAACGGCTATATCGAGAAAAAATGAGAGGAATGAGGTTAATAAAACGCAAATTAAAAATAACAGAGAATTAAACCATTACAATAAAGAAGAAACATATTATTATAAAGATCAAACCAGATACTCAAGTGTGGGATTCAGGAAAATAACGTAGAATGATCCTACCATTGTTAAACTGGAAAAGTGACAACAACAGAGTTAAGTATGAAAACGGTACAGAATATAGCAAATGATATAATAATTGTAGATTTATAAGTTACTTTATCATTGTAGAGTATAAACAAAAACTTTGCGTCACAGACTACGTCGATTCAAGATGACCTAAACAAATGATGATTACATATCCCTCACATATCTTGTAAATTAGTGACTATAAGATGGGGAAAAATTACTTGAAGATGAATACATAAAAATTAGGGTTTTACTTAGTTGGAGATCGAAACCTACGGTTTTAACTTAGATGAGACACCTATTGATTTTAATGAAGGCTGTAGGTCTCCATTCTCTCTGAATCGATGAAAAGTCCTAAAAATTTAAGACCGATCAAAAAATGCTAAGTTATTAATCTTCTGAATCAAACAAAACCAAAGTCTTAGATGACAGATTGGATGTAAAAATAGGTATGATGAAGAGGACGAAGTTGACGATTCACTGATTAAGAAGAAGAAATCCAATAAACTAACTTTCGATCTAAAAAACCCAACGTTACAACGATGTAAACTCTGTTTACATCTTGTCAACAATCGGAAATCGGAACTAACTTAAACATTATGGTAGTTCGTTAGATGGAACAAAGAGACTTACTTCTCGAAGAAACGACGGTGGATTGAATCGCAGATGTGGCGGAGAGGGAGAGCTCTCGAAACCCTAAAAAATGCGACGAATGAAACTGGGAGGAGGTATTCTTCGGTTATATACTTACCCGTATTAACTTGATGGATAGTAAAACGGATCGAAAAGATCCGCGAGAGTTTTACAATGTAAATGACGAATTTTTTTTTTTGAATGTAAATTTTAGAAAATGACACATAAGCTTTCTTTAATATTTGTAGAGTAACACATAAGCTTTCTTTAAATAAAGACCAACCCAATGGGTGTCAACTGAGATCGAAAAGCTTTGTTTAATATATAGGTGGATTTTAATTTAGAACTTCTAATTTTATTTGAAAATTAAATATACATAAATTTTGTCTTCAAGTTATTACAATTTTTCACCAAGGGGCATTTGCCCCAATGGTATGGGGATGAAGGTTAGAGCTTGGGGACTTTGAGGTCTCAAGTTCAAACCTGACTTAAGGGGTTTTTTCTCAAGTGGTGAGTTTCCTCCTTGATTGTGTTCCTGAGTGAGCCAAGCCTGGAGTGTTAAAATCAGTATGGACAGTTGCAATCCCGTCTCAGGAATGCTCACTTGGGTATTGGAGATTTGGGTAGTAGTTCCAAACGCCGTTCAAAAAAAAAAGTTATTACAATTTTTCGATGTTGATGTTCCCAATAAAAAGTTAATGTTTCTTTTACTGTAGGGTTATTGGCTTGTATTAATCCCAACTATCACATATTGGCCGATAACACTCCCAATTTCACTCCTTCCATCTACCACCACGAACTATTATCATATTTTCCTCCAACACTTCCCCCTATTAAATTTACTTAACCCCGTTAAGTAAATTTGTAGATACGTGGCCTTTTTTTTTATTTATTTCGTTTAAAAATTATGCCACGTCGGTTGCCACGTAGGAAATTAATTAACGAGGTTAAGTAAATTCAACGGGGGAGTGCTGGAGGAAAATATGATGATAGTTCGTGGTGGCAGATGGAAGGAGTGAAGTTGGGAGTGTTATCGGCCAATACGTGATAGTTGGGATTAATACAAGCCAATAACCCTTTACTTTATTCTCTCACCAACTAAAATCATATTTTATTTTCATCTTCTCCCTATCATCTTCTTCATTCATCTTACACCGGAGACCTGCATAAAATATTCCGGCCAATTATTTTTACTCTTTTTTACTCTTTTCTTTTCATCTCATAATCACTACCGCAACAATTTAAGAGGGTCAAGTTACAAAAAAGACGATGAAAGCATATACTCTTACTAAAGAAAGTTTATGTCGCCGGAGGGTCAATGGACCTCCTTGACCCTCCCCTAATTCCGCCCCTGGAGCAAATGTTACTTTAGAGCTCAATTTTTTCATTTATACAGAGGTTAATCTAATGGATCGTAGGCAATCTATTGTTACAATAAACTAGTCATATTAACTTTTGAGATCTTTGGACAACAAACACATTGCGTAGGCTATGCCAAAATAGAGATTGCATTAATAGACACATATGTAACAATAGTTAAACAATAAAATATTACAAAGTCTCGGTAGATGAACAATAAGGATGCAATGAATTTGCACATGGAGAACCGAGGGATCTTGGTGGAGAAGAAAGATAAGGTTTTGGAGGAATTTCTAGGGATGCCAAGTCCTCTTCTAACATTTCCAACACCCTAGTGATTGTGGGTCGATTCAAGGGATTAGTTTGTAGGCACCACAACCCCACAATAATCATCTTCCTTGCAATCCTATTTTCTTCATCACAAACAATCTGGTGCAATCCAAGCTGTTCTTCATGTAATTCGACCTTCTTATATATCCAGTGAGGAAAGTATATCTCACTTGTGTGATCAACTCCAGCTTTGATGTTTCTTCTCCCTCCAACCATTTCAAGAATCATCATTCCATAACTGTAAACATCTGATTTATGGGAAACTTCTCCGAAATTCCTAGAAAACAGTTCAGGAGCAATATAACCTGGTGTTCCTCTCATATGGGACATTGATATCTTGCTTTCTTTATCACGGAACAACTTAGCCAGCCCAAAGTCCGCTATCTTAGGACAAAAGTCATTATCTAATAGAATATTATGTGGTTTTATGTCAAAATGTAATATCCGAGTGCTACAACCCCTATGCAAGTAGTCTAGACCTCGAGCAATCCCAACTGCAATCTGGTATAACTTTTCCCACCCAATGTGGCCACTCATCAAAGAACCATGACTATATATGAACCTCTCGAGGGAACCATTGGGCATGAATTCGTAGATTAAAGCTCTTTTACGACCTTCTAAACAAAATCCCATAAGACTTACTATATTAATATGGGAAGTCCTCCCAACACTTGCAACTTCATTGATGAAATCTTCCCCATCACCTTTTACTTCACTTAAAACCTTCACTGCTACTAGCTGTTGGTTTCTTAACTCTCCTTTGTACACAGAACCGAACCCACCTTGGCCTAATTTGATTTTAAACGAGTTTGTCATCTTCTCAACTTGAGAGTAAGAGTATCTTTTTCGTGCTAGGAATTCATGATTCTTTAGAAACATTTCAACTTTGACATTGTAGTTTGCTTTTTTTTCTCGCACTCTTTCTTTTTATGCTTAAGATTATGATGATTAATGAGCCTACACCGAGAACTGCAACTGCCACTACTAGAAACAGGGCCTTTCTTGACGCGCGAACGATGACACGCGTTGTTTAATGACGCGCAAAAACGTGTGTCATAAAAAAACTGTCAAGAATAGTAAATTCTTAAGGCTAGATGACGCGCCTTTTTGCGCGTCAATAAATTTATGTCATAAATAACAAAAAAAAAAACACGGAGTACACATTAGGAAAGCGCGTCATAAATAAACTGTCGTTTTATAATTTTATATTTTTATATTTTTCATTTATTTTTCATTTCCCCCCCTAAAATTTTTGCCCTAAAAATTTCGAACCCGCTAACAGCTCTCCATTCACCTTTTTTCTCCAAAAGCTTCATATCCTAACCCTAGCATCGTTCCCAAATCTTCAACCTCTACCTAATCTCCCCACGCTCCATCTCTCTACTCCATCTCTCTGCTCCATCTTATTCACCTGGCATCGTCGCGATTGAACCCTAACCCTAATATATGCTCCATTTCAACCAACCACTCCTCTCCGCCGGATGGCGGAATCTCTCGATTGTCCCATTCTTCCTCCTACTACAAATTTCAATTGCCGCTCTCAAAATCCCTTTTCAATTAGAAAACTACGCCATCTCCACCTCAATCTTCTTCTCAAAATCATGAACCCCGCACACAGAGATGGCTTCATCGATTTTGGTCCACTTCGAAATCGAAGTGAAGCCTTTAGATACGGTAAGTCTCGTTTCAATTCCTCTTGTATTTCTTTTCCTTTTGTATAATCGTGGACTTTCTATGTTTCAATTCTGCTCACAAAATTAGGGCATCCAGCTCCTAATCACTCGATTCGTGTTCTTTGATAATCGCTTCATTTTTCATCAATTTTGCAGAATCCGATAGACGGGATACAATGTGCTAGACAGCTCTGTAATCTTCTTCTGGGAGCTGATTATTCATGTGCCAAGCTTCGTGTTCTAACATTCGGTAACCCCCTATTTCTTCACTACTCTTCTTTGAAATTCCTTGATGCTATTTGACCTTGATTTAAAGTTGTAACTAAGACTCGATATAACCAATCCTCCTTAGAAGCCCTAAAATTGTATGTGATTGAGGAATTAGCTATTATTTTTGGTTTAAGGAGGTGTTTGGATGTGCATTTTCAAAGTTATAATTGTGATTTGAGAAGTATAATAATCAGTTGCTTGAACTCGGAGATTGTTAGGTAATTTGTAAACGTTGTTCATGAAAGTTAAATTTACAACAGCATATATGTGTTTATCTTTGTTAATGGATGTGTAGTAAAGACTCTAAAAAGAGGCTAAAAAGATGGCTATTGCAGCTGGGATAATAGCATATATGTGTTTATCTTTGTTTGTAGTTACTATGGATTATACTTGTCGCCTTAATTGCTGCACTTGTGATATAATCTTTGGCAGCAAACCTGGGAGTTGTTACAAGTATTTGATTTTTACTCGTTACATTATTCATCTATTCACCCACTCTTGAAATAATATGAACATCTCTGATTGATTTTTCCTGTATAATACTCGAGGAATTAAATACATAATAAAAAACAAATTCAGTTGCTTGTTGTTAATTGCTATGTAGTTTTAAGGACATATTTTTACTTGTTACATTGTTCATCTATTCACCCACTCTTGAAATGATATGAACATTTCTGATTGATTTTTCCTGTATAATACTCTAGGAATTAAATACATAATAAAAAAACAAGTTCAGTTGCTTGTTGTTGATTGCTATGTAGTGTTAAGGACATATTTGACTGCCAAGGATTCGTTGGTCTGCATGTAAGTTTCCTTACATCTTCTAGCAGTTCTTTTCTTCAATTGATTATTTTCAATGTCTAAGATTAGTTGTTAGTGTTTTGTAGTGTATTGTACTTATTAATCTGTTCAAAAAGTGACATGATGTGTTATTTATTTCTTCCTATAAAACAGACCATGCAAAGACCGCAATGAGCAGAGAGGGATGCTGCAATTGCTCGGTTAGAACATAGCTGAATCGTGCTTGCATTAAGATTGGCTGACCATCACATCAGCAGAATCCTAAACAAGTAAAAGTTTGAAAAAAAACCTGGTTTGACCATTTTTCTGGGCTCTAATTGTTCATATGAAGCTGGATTTCACTTTGACTCGTCCCTTTTTGTGTATTTTTCTTTGTAGGTTTTTGGTCGTGAATATGATCTTGATATCTTTAACATCGTCTCTGTTCCAGATATTAACATGTAAGCAAATCTATTACAAGTATTGGCCTAATCATAACTTAAACTTTTTTGATGATATGCTTTTTTTTGAAAATGGGAAAACCTTGTACCATATAAAATCTATTACTACTGTATACTTTTCTTTATGACATTCCAATCTTTGTCAAATACGTTAATGTTGGTTTTTCTTATAAAAGAATGTGCTTGAATGATTCAATCCAGTTAACAACCAAATCTGGACATTTATTTTGTAGACTGTAATTTATCTGCGTTTCATCTAGAACCCCCTATGTTGTAGGTTGTTTATTATATAATGTTGGGGAAAGTTCCTAACATACATAGAACCAGGTTAGGGAAAGTTCCTAACATACATAGACCCAGTTTATTATATAATTTTAGAACTGCCCTCTTCATTCATTTTTACACAATCCTATAATTTACAAATGCATGGTTATGAAAGTTCCTATTTGATGGCCTTGTTTATTTATGGATATGCAGAAAACAAGCTGGAAAAACTTCTTTGCATACTTGGGTCCTGGTTTTCTTGTTTCCATAGCATACATAGACTCAGGAAACGTCATATTCATGTAGGTTCACGTTCGCTTTTTTTGTCTTTAGTATTGGTTGGTACTTGAAGTTTAGCAACAGGTAACTCTATCTTTCCAGCCTATTCATTTAACATATGGTGATCGATGATCTTACCATAAACCTATTCATTTAACAACAAACTCATATCAACTGAATCATAAAAGTAAAGATGCTCTCAATGACAAAAGTTAAGTATCATATTTGATAATACATCATTTAACTTTTAAACAATTTGGTATGGTAACATCAGCTTCTAAAAGTACCTTATGCTTACTGTATAAAATAGAGGTTTATTTTTTTGCTACATCGCTGGTCTATGTAATTACTAATTATACTTCAGTACTGTCTGGCAATGATTGATTACAATTATGCAGGTTGCAACATTTGCTTTTAAAGTCCAGTTATGAAATGTGCATGTCTTCATCTCCACAAAAACAAACATGTATAAGCTATTCTTTAATAGTCATGTAAGTGTATTCTGCTGTGGACTTTACATAACAAATTAAAGTATTTCTTATTGTTTTTAGATGGCTTATGTATGCGGTTCTCAAAGTAGTTTGATGTGCATTTGGTGGGCCTTCACAAGACTATTTACAAAGGTTAGTTTTTTATTTGCTACATTTGTTTATATTGATTCCTTTCTTTGTTGCTATTATTTTTCAACTTGGTTGCTTAACTTTTCCACTGTCCTGCTGGAAATTAAGTTTCTTGATTACAGTTCTATTTTCTTATGTCTGTTATCCTCTATTCTTCATTACTATCTGCAATATATTAGGCTCATAAATGTTTTATAAGATTATGTTTTTCGTCATATTATTGTTAGATTGTTTTCCTGATTGCCTTAGGATCACTCCATGACTTGGAGAATGCTCAATACAAGTACTTAATATGATTCGATTGTAAGTGTGGCTGACTAGCTTGTAATGACTAAGATATACGAGTGGCATCCCCAAAATGAAAATTATGAAGTCTGAAATGTATTCAATTTGGCAACCATGAACGAATTTTAACAAACTTTTATATGATTTAAGTAATGAAAATGTTGTTATGCAGCTGGTCGAAGATGTCAACTATGCCAAATTAAGCAAAGAAGTCGCTGAAAGAACTCTTAAATTAAGGTACATTACATTCTCATGAGTTACTTTTTCATAACTTGTTGATGATCCTTTTTATGTTGCAGAAACTATTAAGAAAGTAACCAAACCGAAGGCATGGAAGCATTTTGAACCGGTAACAGCAGATGCGTGATGATATTTGGGATACTACGCCATATTGGTTTGTTAAAATAGAGGTTTTTATTATAGCAAGAACTTTTTAACTTTGTAACTCCACCAAACTTGGTCACTTTGTAATGTTTGTTATATATATGAAATCCATTATTTTGCTATATGTGTATTGTATTTTGTATTGAGGTTAATAGTCATTAGGAGCTTGATTGTCATTAATGTGGAAATTAGTGAATCTACAAAAATAATTTTTTTTAAAATTTTGTTTTAATTCATGACGCGCATTTATGCGTGTCATAAGCATATTTATGACGGGGGCTTCCTTGACACGCTTTTTATGACACGCTTTGCGCGTCATAAAATGCGCGTCATTGTTCGCGCGTCAAGAAGCAGATGACGCGCATTTTGCGCGTCAAGAGGATTCTTGACCCTACCTTCCTTGACGCTTTTTTGCGCGTCATCTGGGCCCTTTCTTGACGCGCAAAAAGCGTCAAGAAAGGCCATTTTTGTAGTAGTGTGCCAATTGATGCAAACTCATTAATATGTAAGTTTATTCTTGGAAGTGAATTTGTGAGTTATTAAGGTATCAAAAACTATGTTTATGTAAATTACCCAAGATAAGAATCAGTCGTGGCAGTTTTCTTCCTGCTTCTACATAAACAAAACCATTCATATAACATTTCAGAAACAATTACTTTAGCTTATTAATCAAAATACATCAATTGATATAGAAAATGTTAAATAGAAACTAATATTATGTTGCTTAGTGGTGTGGTGGTATAAAGATTATTAGGATGTCAAGTAAGATGTGATGTGATAGTGAAAAAAATGTGTGCAGTGAGTGAGTGATTGTGTGAATGTCAGGTTTTACTTAAAAAGGATGTGTAATTATTTAATAAAAAATTAAATATCTATTGTAGATCAAGATACATCTGATATCTACTCCCACATTGACGTTAGAATCATCTATTGTAACTATCTAATCTAATATTTTCTTATATATTCTTAAAAAACACTACCCCAAAGAATTCATATTTTCTTTTGCTATATTAAAAATATTCTCTAACAGTAGATGTTCGTACCCGGTGTCTGTTGTTCTCTGTTTGCGGTTTCTGTAGCACCTGGTTCTCTGTCTAGTCTTCCTGCAGCATCAAATGACATATAAAGGTAAATACAAATGAAAATGGAAGAGGAAAAAAAAGAAGTTGTGAATACCCTTTAAGGCATCTGAACACTGAAGAAGCCCATTTTTAGTATCACAACTGCGGCCTTCGTTGTTACAGTGGTCACAAGAAGGTGACAGTTTAAATAATATAGAGACTAGAGAAGAGAGTTTAGAAAATATGTCGTTGGTTTTATCAAGTTCGGGAACACTTGAATGTTTCAGAGGTAGGTGAACTACTTGACATGCATTTGGGAGGTCATTTGGAACTGTTCCATTGAAGTAGTTATAGTAGAAGGTGTAATCTTTGCATTTGTTGTAGCTCTTGTAATCAAGTGGGTCAAAATAAGCAGAAGTTATATTGTTTGTGCATTTAAAGAGAGTGATGTTGGGAATTATTGAAATGGAATACAAAAGAGGGCTTGGACTTGGAGGAGTCAAATCATTCATAAGCACGTCACAGCTTTTCTTTTTCACAAGCTCCTCAAATGTTCTGTTCCGGATGAGTAAATATATATCAGAATCATGATCAGATTCATACTTGCCAACAATTTCATATGGCCGTCCTCCAAGTTGAATCTTCCAACCTTTTGAAGTATAGTTGACCTTGATCAACCCTGAGCAATCGACGCCTTCTGGGCAGATATGTATAGACATGTTTGTGTCTGTAGGAGAGTGAAGGAGAGGTAGACAAGAAAGAAGAAATGACACGAAAATGAAGACGAGAAGCATTTCAATTTCCAACTAAATATATTAGAGATCTACCTAGTTATCACCTGCATTCTTGACATGCACTTAGGCTAGGCTAGATGAAACAATAGAAATTCCATCACTTAGATTTTATTTTGCCATATTGACTATTTGACCAAGACATTCAAGACTTTGATTTATACTTGTTTCTTGTCCTCCATTCATCATTAAACCCATTCAATAGGTAGGACACACTTGGAAAGTTTCATGTGGTTCCCATTTTTCCCCGTCTAACACGTCTCAGCTTATCATATACTAAGAAAAAGAGAAAATGTAGACTTTAAAGGCCATCTTATTAAAAGCATTGTGGACTTACGATACCCGCATGCCTTGTAGTTTAGTGGTATGGTGATTGTCTCACCACATAAGTAGTAAGGGTTTAACTCCTTACAAGTGCAAGGTTTGTCGTATTTGATGAAAAATTTTGTTGTTAAAAAAAAAGTTAAAAAAATATTAATGAAGCATTTATGTACATATATAACAATTAGATAGTCAAAGCAGGAAATGTGTGCCTTCTTTGACATTTATTTTCGTTATATACAATTACTAGTCAGTGACCCGGGTATATACCCGAGGCTGTGATACCAAAAACAATTATAGGAATAAAAATATGAAGCAAAGGGTGACAAGAGAAATAAAAATGGATAATACATATAAAGGTAAAAAGCAATAAATATTCAATAATATTAATTTTACAAGTTTGAGAAAAGAGATGTTTTTTTCTAAAGGGTTAACAAATCACTATGAACATATAATTCTTATTGGTAAGTTGATCCCTGAGTATATTTCTACATCAAGTGAGAATACATTAAAAAGACAATTATACCAATAATAAATTAAAAAAATATATATACGGGAAAATGTTATAAAAAAATGAAGTAAAATATATGTGGAAAACAATAGCTTATTTAAAAGTTACAAACCTACACAATCAGTAGGTAATGAACTGATTAAAAAAACCACAAACCTAAGTTTAAAAAATAACTAACAGGAAACTACCATAGTAAAAATAATAACTTAAAAGTCATAACACATATTATTAAAACATAAATTCTTCAAAAATGACATTTTTTATCTCTGAAATTCTCTAAACACAACATCATAGACAAAAAAAACAAAGAATTCATTACCTCTATATACTTCAAGCAGCTTCACCAAACAGCGTACCAACTAATAACCTGCAACATATAAAAAAAAAAAATAAATAATAATAATAATAATAATAATAATAATAATAATAATAATAATAATAATAATAATAATAATAATAATAATAATAATCACAATATACATCAAGGAACCATAAACTGCCATGTAGTAAAATTAAGAAACTAAACAATAATTTATGCATAAAACAAAGAAATAAAACATTTACCTTGATACAGAATGCTTGAGTTTTGACTTTCATCTATGGAAGTAAAAGAAGTAAAAAACAAAACAAACCATATACAATAAAAGTATAAACAAACGTTATATACCTATGTGGTTGAATTTAAAACTAAAGCCGAACCAGAGATAAACCTTTAAATCCAAACGTCAAGAGAGAGATAACCATTAGGAAGTTATAAATCATTAACATGACAATATAAAGATACTTGTGCTATTCATTACCAATTTGTAAGTACAAAAGAAACTCTCATGTAAACTAAAGGTTAAAATAACACTTCTTTACCCGTTGCTATCTACATGATCAGAATGTACAAAATCTGCATTTAGTATTGCCCCCAACCAATTATAAGTCTGTATAGATTCGGTCTATACATCAAATGAAGAAATGAGTACTATATGTTTTTAAAACAAAAAATTGGAGATAGAGAAACAATGATTGGAAACAAAAAGTTAGATTTCTAACTCCCTTTCTTTTACCAGTAGAAAATTCATGTTTGACTTTTGACTTTTGTTGTCAAATTGGTCAGTCGAATGATTTAAATATAAAACAAATTCGGCCAACTTTAACAATACACAAAACAAATAGAGTTTCAAAATCTAAGCAACTATAAAATTCAGATATGTCTGAACACCCACTATATTAGATTGTAGTAGAGTTGGGAGTTATTTTTGAGTAGTCAATGTATTGCTGTAGAATTTCTTTTTAATTTATATGTAGATTTGGTTGAATGGATTCTTCAAAACAACATGAATTTGTAGCTGAGAGACCATTTCTTGGCATCATCTTTAATTACTTCAAAATATTTGACATTGAGTAAAAAAACCTATTACATTAAGAAAGACCATTTCTTGATGACAGTAGAAAGTAAATTGAAAAGTAATATTAAGTCATAAGAAATACATAAACTGAAACTTTAGGCAATTAGAGATTGTTATCAAATGAAAACTATACCAAAACCAAGGAATTGGCCTTCGAAAATCAAAATAGGCTAACCAAAGATCCAAAAAATTGAGTATCAATAAAACATACATGCAACTTAGACTGAAAGTACAACCTACAAATCAACAACAACAAAGATGAGATGTCAGAAGTTCAAATTGTTTAGAAAGGCATGAGAAAACATTGTGCAACTTATGCAAGAAATAAAAACATCAAGTTGCAAACAGAAGAATGATTCAATGCTTGTGATCCACTGATACTTTTTTAGGAACATACAAATGGTGAAAAGACCTCTTGTTCTTGCAAAATGAATCCACCTGGGTTGCATTGTTTTGGGTCAATCATGTAAAAGAAGTGTTTGATATAAATTAGTTGTATTATGTTTGATCTATTTGTTTATTACCTGTAGGTTCACATCAAGGATGCAAGAACTCGATCATTGTTGAAACCGGGGTCGGTGAGCCAAGCCAAACCCCGATGGCACAGCGGAAGCTGATCGGTGACTTTGTGAGCTCGTCTTTGTAGAACAAATATAAACACCAAGAAGAACATAATGGACCGGATCTTCAACAATGGTGTTGTGAGATGTGATGATGATGATGAGGATAATATAGAAGATGTGATGAACAGGATGAAGATAAATGGATAAATATAACCGAATGCTTACATTTACCTATCCCACTCATGCTAGGTTCATGTACCCACACAACTTCAAAGATACATGACTAAGCTCTCTCACTCATACATACATTTAGTCTTTCACATGAGAAAGACTATATATACTAACCAACTAAGACTAAGGGCAAACTAGTAAATACATAACTAGACTAGTGACAAAATAATACAACAATATATAATAAAGTCACTAATGCCAAGTCTTTGGTTAATGAGAGTCTTCGAGTCATGAACTTCACCGTGTTGTGCGAACGGTTAAACAATAAGTGGTACGTTGAGTTTCATCTAACCAAATCTCGAACTTGTCGGTCTCGGGAATTCCCAACAATCTCCCCCTATTTGGTAGATGAACAAACGGATAAATAACTCAACTCTTGTGACAATCGGTTCCCTTGTATTCTTGCAACTTGACTTCAAGAAAATCTTCATACGGTTTCAAATCTTTCATTTAACCATTCTCCTTTGTGAAGCTCCCCCTATGAAGAAGAGTTGTTCTTCTTCTAGCCCCAAACCAATAAAAAAGCCTATATGGTGTTTACCAAAATTAACAAGCACACTACGTTTAAGGATGTCAACATCATCCTAAGTATGGTTAAAGGTAAACAAGATAAAGGATCAAAGAAAAATTAGAGAATTAATCCCATAATCCAACCGTCTTGAAAATACTTGCCAAGAATACCAAACCGATGCATCACCCATAGAAAGTACCACTTCAAATAAATTGCCTCTTTCAACTAGAAACCTTGCCTTCGTTTTTACCATAAATATGTTATGGCTCAAGGACTCTTCAAAGGCATGCACAAAGTCTCATAAATTCTCCCCCTAGACTTTTGCATTCACTAGCAAAGAAAGTAAGGCATGTTCTTGATTTGCTATGTCTTGTTGTATCAATCAAACCCAGTCAGTAGCAAACACACATCAATAAGAATCCTTGCGAATATCAACCAATTAAAAGTCTTCTAACCCCAACAGAGGCAAATCATTTTCTTCAATGAATCAACCCAAACTTGTGCACAACCCCCATAATCAATTTGACCTCATAACACGTCTGTCACTGCAAAGAAAAACTGATATGGAAGTATAGTTTGGATATACCTGAAATGCGAGAACGCTGAGTTCTCGAGATTGCTCGAAACTGTTGAAGAGAAAATAGAAGAGTTGATATGGATTCTTGCGGCTTTGACGGTTGCTACAACAGAAATAATCACTTCCAGATTCGTTTTCCCGACGAAACCCGTTTTTCCGGCGACTGAAATTCCGGCCAGCAGCAACTTCGGCTACTTGAACTCAACAAACAATGTTCTCCTGTGACTTTGGTCTGATCAGATGTGGCAAACCGGCGACCCAGAGACTATTTCCGGTGATCAGAAAAGAAGTCAGAAGGTTTTTTTTTTCAAGACGTCGAATTTTCCGGCAGAGGTAAGAACTTCCGGAGTAAGTTGTCTCGGAATAGTTCCCTCGGAACAAACTTACTTCGGAACTTTTTGGTTCTTTCAGAGAGACGACAAGTTCCCTCGGAACTTACATGTTGAACCGGAAATGGTTACCTCGGACCTTTTGAGTTCCTCCGGAACTAGCTCACTCGGAGCGAAGGAGTTCCCTCGGAACTGACTTACCTCGGAACAAAATCGCGACCCAAGAGTTCCTCCGGAACTATCTGAGTTCCCTCGGAACATGGTTATGTCGGAACGAGTTCTTCCGGACTGGTTGGTTATCTCGGAACAAACCTATTTGCTCGGAGCCTAGGGCTATCTCGAAAGTGAATTTCTTCCGGTACATCACGTTCTCAAAAAAAAAATTCGGTTGGTTGAGACGTTAGCCGACGATAGCTTCTTTCGGATGAAGAGGTTTCTTTAGGAAGTCTGTCTTCACGAAGAGAGAGAAAGAGTGGGCATTTGATGGTGACAAGGGACTGTGGTTTGCAGAAAAATAGGGTTTTACTTTTCTGTTTTCTGCAACAGGTCAAGATAAAGTCAACCTGCAAGTTAACCGTTTTCTGAAATTGTCGCCCCTAGCCCAAGTATGGACCTGTCGTTATCATCTTTTTCACATGGCAGAACTCAGAAGTCAACTGTCTTCTTCGTTTGATAACCCTACCAGAACCCTCGATGACCTATCACTAACCAAATTACAACGTTACCTTTGAACGTTATCAACCATCATTGACTTTCAATCTCCATAGCCCAAACGAAGCAGTTGCCTCTTTCTTACCAAACCCTACTATCACCGCCATCAACTTCATCGAATATCATCGCGCTCTTTCTCATGAAAACAAACACAAAGCTTTAGATGAGTAAGCTTCGTTCTGATTTTCAACCTCTCTATTATCTTCAGTTAACTTGTTCAAGAATTGTTTCTCAATGTTCATGGGTTTTCGAGGAGAGAGAAACAATAGAAGAAAAGGTTTTCTATGAGAGAGAAAATGCATATTAAAGAAAAGTGGATAAGGTACAATGAATAAGATGAGGTAGGTTAGATAGGAAATTGGTTGAATGAAACTGAGTAAAGGAAGTGGGTGAGAAAAGTTGTCAGGGAATGAGTAAAATTATCGAACATGACATTTTCTTTTCCAAAGCCCCACTGTTCAAGTTATTGAGACACTCAAACCAAATTAATTTAATCAAAAATTTTGACTAAAAAAAATTTAATTCTACCTTCATAGAAAAAACTGGATAAATTTTGAGTACATCAAACTTAACATGAACTCACCTTTGTGTTGAAGATTCAAACACAAAACCCAAAATATTTTAAGAACATAGCAATGAGAATAGGTTTTGAACAAACTTGGGAGGAGACTTCAAAAACCTTTCAAGAACAAAAAGATGAAACATCTCATTTGTTACAAAAACAAGCAATATGGACACAAAGTTTGAAAAAACCAACCGTTCGGTTGCGTTTTCTCGACCATGGCTCTAATACCAATTGTTGAAACCGGGGTCAGTGAGCCAAGCCAAACCCCGATGGCACAGCGGAAGCTGATCGGTGACTTTGTGAGCTCGTCTTTGTAGAACAAATATAAACACCAAGAAGAACATAATGGACCGGATCTTCAACAATGGTGTTGTGAGATGTGATGATGATGATGAGGATAATATAGAAGATGTGATGAACAGGATGAAGATAAATGGATAAATATAACCGAATGCTTACATTTACCTATCCCACTCATGCTAGGTTCATGAACAAGTGTTCATGAACCTACACAACTTCAAAGATACATGACTAAGCTCTCTCACTCATACATACATTTAGTCTTTCACATGAGAAAGACTATATATACTAACCAACTAAGACCAAGGGAAAACTAGTAAATACATAACTAGACTAGTGACATAAATAATACAACAATATATAATAAAGTCACTAATGCCAAGTCTTCGGTTAATGAGAGTCTTCGAGTCATGAACTTCACCGTGTTGTGCGAACGGTTAAACAATAAGTGGTACGTTGAGTTTCATCTAACCAAATCTCGAACTTGTCGGTCTCGGGAATTCCCAACAATCATCACCAAAATTAAATACTAACCAAGAAACCAAGCTGAGGCTATAAAATTATCTTGAAAAATCCATGTAAACCAGCCATATGTAAACCTGAAATATTAATATAGGTTAACTGTTGTTGATTGAATATTGATCAGTTACTTGGGCGTCTATTATCATCAGTTAGGGTAATACTGGTTCTAGGACCTGATCAACGAATTTACCTCATAAAAAAACCATAAAAAACACATAAAGAGCAAAGGTACAGAAGATATAGACACTGACATATAAGTTTAGAAGAAACAGAATCATAAAAAATAACACTGCTAGATTAGAGGAACACACATAAGATCAGTGATGAAGTCGAGGTTCATGATGTTTAATGTCAAGATTTATTGATGAATACATATAAGTAAGATTTTAGGTGATTATCTATGTCCATATTAAACACAAGTTTTTAATAAAACACAACATCTAAAAGGAACATCAAACCTAAATCTTGCATATAAAACTCTTACTTAAGCTGGAACAAAACAGGACCATAATTGAAGGCATGATAGTTGGTCAAGTGTGTGTTTAATATGTATATAGATGATGTCCTACAATGCACTACTGTTAAAGATCATAATACGTATTAATCCTATACAAACAAAACAAAACAGCATCTAAAAGGAACATCAAACCCAAATGTTGCATACAAAACTCTTACTTAAGCTGGAACAAAACAGGACCACAATTAAAGGCATGATAGTTGGTCAAGTGTACCAGATAACTTTAAAAAGCTGGTGCGAACATGTCATGGTAGCTTAGATTTGATCATTAATTAAAAGCATGATAGTTCATACATAAATACATACATACTAATGTAAAGCAAACATACATTGTAGGATCGTGGTTAGTATCAACTAACCAAACTAGTTACTTAAAGGTAATAAACAAGAAAGGCGGAATCAGACTTGTTTGCGTTAATGTTTGAAATGGTTTGATCGAAACAGTAACTAGTAAACAAGAAGTAAAGTAGATGAACACAAGATATCAATTCCAAGCACTACTATATTATTACTTCACAATGTTTATAGAGAGTTACAGCTGATGAACAAGAGAGAGTCAATCAACAAGAAACAAAGGAAATATGACTAATATATATAGTGCAAGGAGGAAATAAAAGATATTCTTTAATTTCCTTTTAGATCCAAGGCTAAATAAACAAATGATATCTACTCCAGAGTTGTTGTAGTACAAGCATGCTTCTGTGAACAGTTCAGCAGACCTATCGGTGAACAGTGTATAGCATGGTGTAAAGTAAAACTGCTTTCTGACAGCTTTATGCGTTGGAACTTGCAACAAAGAGATAAAGTCAAAGTTCCGGAGTAACCAAGAAAAAGTTCCGGAGGAACTCCTTAGTGAAGAAGGAGTTCCGGAGGAACTTCCTTCGGAACTTCTGACTTAGGAATCTTTTGTAGGGATATGATCATGTAATAGTAAACGTATGTCTGGAAAGTATTTAAGCCTACGGGGTCACACGTCTCGACACTAATGTATTAGTATTAATTAATTAGTTAATTAATATTTATCACGAACATTTAACGAGGTTTCGTTAAAAACTAACAGTTAATTGTTAACAGAGGGGTGTTAGTTGTAATTAGAAAGAGTTGTAATTGGATTACAATTGGGAGAGGCTTTGTGATAAGCCCTTTAGGCCGAATTCGGTTAGGGGATTATCACAATCCCTAACTTGGTTATCAAGTCTTTTAAACCTATAAATAGATCCTCCTGGGTTAAGGTTTAGTGGCTGGATTTATCTGATAAAAGTCCAAACCCTAAAACTCTCTCTCTTTCTCTTCTCGTTCACGGCCAAAGAAACCGAACCATAGGGTTTCGGTTCTTGTGAGGTTCGACCAAGGCCAAATAGTGTGAAGGTGTTCGTGATCGAGTACTAGCATACCTACATCGGTGTGTCGTGTGTGCGAACGTAGAGGGATTTGCTTTAAATCCTCGAAGAAGATCAAGTCTTGCCGAGCTAAAAAGGTACACGTATTCATCCGGTTAGTTAGTATAATTCATAGGATTAATCCGCTGCGTACTCGTGTTTAATTGATAATTGTTATATAACCAAACAGTGGTATCACGAGCCACCTATGATTTTAATTAATTACCGGGATGAAAACTTGGAAGGGGGGTAACCATATGAAGATTCTAGCTTTTCGATCCTCTTAAAAATCGTGTTTTACAATTGGAAAACGGTTTCACAAATTGGTAAAAACGAAAAATCTTTTCTTAATCGGAAACCGGTTCTCGACTGTGGCTTGGTTCCCTAAATCGAAAACTGGTTCTCGTCCCGTTGCTGCTTTTCGATCAGAGACCCTCGTTTTCTGATCGTAAACCACCCTTTTCGATCGGAAAGGACACGATCGCAAACCTGTTTCCGATCGAGTTCAGTTCGTAAAACTGTTTACGGCCCGGTCGAAAAGTACCGATCGGAAACCTTGTTTCCGGATCGTAAACACCATTCCGATCGGAAACCCTTGTTCTCGATCGGAAACCCATGTTGATCGAAAACCCGTGTTTCGATCGTAAACTATAACCGAAAAGTGATGTTCTCGATCGGAAACCCTGATTCCGATCGAAAACTATATAATTGGATCGAAAACCTCTAGCCGAATCGGAAACCCTTATTTTAGGTCTAAAATCTGATTTTGTAATCTAAAATTGAGAATCCAAGTTTTGTTATTTGATAATCAACATGTTGTACCTTTATTTTAAATGTTAAAAGGAAGTAAAAACCATGATGTTTCATGCAAATCGTTCGTGGTTATTACTTATATCAAAGAGGATTAAAATTAAAATTATGTTAGATAATTAGAAACCCTAAGATTATGTGATTATTTGTGATAATTGTAACATGATGGAAAGGTTTTAATGCAAGTTTGTTTTATGAAAATCGAAATTTTCTTAAATATCTATTGAAATATGATTTTGTTTATAAAATAAAATTTGTGTCCTAGAAATTCAAAAGAAACACCGGCTCACCCATTCGAACACACTCTAAGAGAGGTATAAGTCGGGTCGCCATGCTTCCCTAAAGTGGGTAGGTTTTTAATTGCAAAAGTTGCAAACCTCACCCCTACGCTTCTTTGTGTGTTGCGAATGGAGCTACCGAGCTCTTTTGTTTTGAAAGACAAACTAAGAATTTTATAAACACATTATGTGGTGAAGATATGCATGAATCTTCACACATAACCTTTTTGATCACACATCAAATTGTTTTGACCCAAACCAAACTTAAGTCTTTGCCACCCACCTTGAAAGGACACTTGAGGATGTCATCTTACTCATTGGTACACAATGGTAAAATGATATTCGCATGGCAAATTCCCACTCATTGGTACACAATGGTGGACAATTTGTGCGTTCTTGGTTGGACGACTTAAAGCGAGCCAGGCGGTGAGACCCTTGGCCCGTGGCAAAAGATGGGATGAAACATGACTACAAATCACTTGGTGCAAGTTGTAGGTCCCATAAAATCTAGGAATTGTATTTGGAATACAATTATTGATCGTCACTTACCTGTTGAATGCATCATTTCTAGCAGATCAACTGATGAAATGATGGCAGGTCAATTGGATCCTAGCCTTAATAAGCTTAATTGTTTAAAGTGTTTAAACAATGGGTAATTAAATTTATTAAGGAATTAATTATCGAAAATACTGATTTTTGAACTTAATCTGTTTTGTAGATGGCAACAAACCCTCCTCAAAACAATGTTGGTCATGCTTTTCGTCAAATGTTTGAAAGAGAAAAGCTGAATGGATCTAACTTCAATGACTGGTACCGTCAACTGAGGATTGTCCTTCGAGTTGAACGGAGAACTGATGTCCTTGAACATCATTGGCCGACCGAGCCAGCTGCTGATGCCTCTGCTGAAGAGAAAGCGTTCTACAATGCAGAGTATAGCAGATACGATGAGGTTGCTTGCATGATGATCTCGAGTATGACTCCTGATCTTCAGAAGCAATACGAGTTTCATACACCTTGTGATATGATCAAAGAGCTAAAGAAGATGTATGAAAAGCAAGCTGGTGTCGAATTGTTCGACCTAGTTGTGGAACTCCATGACTTGAAGCTTGAAACTGGTAAATCGGTCAGTAGTCATGTGCTCAAGATGAAAAGCTACTTTGACAAACTGGAATCGCTCAATTATGGGTATAATCGGGCTGTTGCTGTTGGCATGATCCTCAAATCTCTTACGAAGGATTTTGAGGGTTTTGTGCGCAACTACAACATGCACAGTATGACTAAGACTATACCTGAGCTTCATGCTATGCTTGTCGAGTATGAAAAAACGATTCCTAAAAAGGCCACTGAAACACCCCAAGTTCTCATGATCAAAGGGGGTAAGATCCAAAAGGCTAAACGACCGCAAAAGGGGAAGGGCAAGATTGATGGCAAGGGTAAAGGCAAGGCTGTTGCCCATATCCCTAAAGCCAAGCAAACCCCTCCAGCCCTTAAAGAGCATCCGGCTAAGGACCAGATCTGTCACCATTGTGGTGAAGTTGGACACTGGAAGAGGAACTGTCCTACCTATCTAGCTGAGTTGATGAAGAAGAAAAAGAATACTAGCGGAGCTAGTACATCAGGTATCTTCACAATTGAATTATTTTCCTTTTCTAAGTGTGATTCATGGGTGTATGACACCGGCTGTGGAACTCACATCTGTAATTCGTTACAGGGTCTTAGAAAGAGGAGGAAACTGAAGCCTGGAGCTTTGAAGCTGTACGTGGGAAATGGTTTTCCAGCAGCAGTGGAAGCTATAGGAGAATTTCATTTAATTCTGCCTTCTGGGTTAATTATTGTGTTAGACAATTGTCATTATGCACCTTCTATCACTAGAGGTGTTATTTCAGTTTCTTTGTTGAAAAACCAAGGATTTATTAATGAATTTAATAATATCGGTATTTCAGTTTCTAAAAATAATGTTCATTATTTTAATGCTATTCCTTGTGATGGTATTTATGAAATTGATATGCGTGGTTGTGATTCAAATAATTCAATGTTCACTGTTAGCAAACGAGCCAAAACTAGTTTGGACTCTACCTATCTTTGGCACTGTCGTCTTGCCCATGTTGGCAAAAATCGCATTGAAAGACTTCAACGTGAAGGGATCTTACAATCAAATGATGAATCATTTGAAAAATGCGTTTCCTGTATCTCAGGAAAGATGACAAGAAAACCCTTTCCGAATAAGCCGCAAAGGGCTAAAGAACTACTTGGACTCATCCACATTGATGTTTGTGGCCCATTTAGACATGTGTCAAGAAAAGGTGCTAGCTACTTCGTAACTTTCACGGATGATTTCAGCCGTTATGGTTATGTTTACTTGCTTAAACATAAACATGAGGTATTTGAAACATTCAAAGAGTTCAAAACCGAAGTAGAAAATCAACTCGGAAAGACCATCAAGACCCTTCGATCGGATCGTGGTGGAGAATACTTAAGCCAAGAGTTTAAGGATTATCTTAAAGCGTGTGGAATTGTCCAACAGCTTACTCCTCCTTATACTCCTCAGCATAATGGAGTGTCTGAAAGGAGGAATCGAACCTTACTAGAGATGGTGAGGTCGATGATGAACCTTACAACTCTCCCATTATCATTTTGGGATTTTGCTCTAGAAACCGCTGTACGCATTCTAAATATAGTTCCAACCAAGAAGGTTGAAAAGACACCATATCAATTATGGCATGGAGAAGTCCCTGTGTTGTCTTACTTAAGAGTCTGGGGATGTGAGGCACTTGTGAAGCGCGATACGCCTGACAAACTACAACCCAGAACTACTAAGTGCATCTTCGTGGGATACCCAAAGGAAACAATGGGTTACTACTTCTATAATCCTTCTGAAACAACTAGCAATCATCAACTTGGGGGGGAAAATGTTCAAAGAGATGAACCTCAAGTCGATGATGTTGCGATTCCACTTCGTAGATCCGAAAGGGTCGTACGTAATCCGGATAGATGGATTGGTCTAGTCGAATCCGAGGATAACGTATCAGGAGATCTCAATGAGCCTCCGAACTTCAAAGCTGCATTATCAGATCCGGAATCTGAGAAATGGCTTGAAGCTGCGAATGTGGAAATGAAATCCATGAAAGATAACCACGTTTGGACCCTGGTTGATCTTCCTCCTAACGCAACAACCGTTGGGAGTAAATGGTTCTTCAAGAAGAAGACCGACATGGATGG
This sequence comes from Deinandra increscens subsp. villosa, assembly GCA_039602395.1. Lineage (NCBI taxonomy): Eukaryota > Viridiplantae > Streptophyta > Magnoliopsida > Asterales > Asteraceae > Deinandra > Deinandra increscens. The sequence goes on from JBCNJP010007738.1 coordinate 33,891, forward strand.
AAATGTACACACCTATAAAGCTCGTCTCGTGGCGAAAGGTTATACTCAACGTTTTGGCGTTGACTATGATGAGACCTTTTCACCAGTAGCAGACATTAGAGCTATTAGGATTCTCTTAGCCATAGCAGCGTACTATGACTTTGAGATATGGCAAATGGATGTTAAGACTGCCTTCTTAAATGGTTACTTGGATGAAGAAGTCTATATGGATCAACCTGAAGGGTTCATTGATCCAAAACATCCCAACCAAGTATGCAAGCTTCAAAGGTCCATTTATGGACTAAAGCAAGCATCGAGGAGTTGGAATAAACGGTTTGATGAAGAAATCAAAAAGTTTGGTTTCGTTCAGAATCCCGATGAGCCATGTGTATATCGCAAAGCTAGTGGGAGTAATGTTACTTTCCTTGTCTTATATGTAGATGACATATTGATTATAGGAAAACACATTCCAATGTTGCAAGATGTAAAATCCCATCTTGGAAAGTGTTTTGCCATGAAAGACTTGGGAGAAGCAGCATTTATTCTGGGAATCAAGATCTATAGAGATAGAACTAAGCGGTTGATTGGACTAAGTCAAAGTGCTTATATTGATAAGATCTTGAAGCGATTCAAGATGGAGAATTCCAAGCGTGGTACAGTACCTATGCAGGAAGGACTTGGTCTATCGGTCAAACAAGGTGCTTCTACACCTGATGAGGTGAAGCGTATGCAAAGAGTCCCCTATGCTTCGGATGTAGGCTCTATAATGTATGCGGTGAGATGCACTAGACCTGATATAGCATTTGCGCAGAATATCGTTAGCCGATATCAACAGAATCCAGGTGAAAGTCACTGGACTGCTGTTAAGACCATTCTCAAGTACCTACGTGCTACTAGAGATTTGTTTTTGGTGTATGGGGGAAATCCAGATCAAGAGCTCAAAGTGACCGGATACTGTGATGCTGGATTTCAGACTGATAGAGATGACACGAAGTCTCAGTCTGGGTACGTCTTCGTTCTGAATGGAGGCGCTGTGGATTGGAAAAGCAAGAAACAAACCACAGTTGCTATGTCTGCAACAGAGTCTGAGTACATTGCTGCTTCGGAAGCTGCAATGGAGGCTGTCTGGATAAGGAAGTATATTTGTGGGCTTGATGTGATCCCTACAAGTAACTTACCTATCGACATGTACTGCGATAATTCGGGTGCATTAGTCATTGCCAAAGAACCTGGAGTTCAGAAGGGCGCCAGACACTATGCCAGGAGATATCACTATGTTCGTGAACAGGTCGAACTGGGTGAAATCAGATTACTCAAAGTTCACACAGATGTTAACTTAGCTGATCCTTTCACGAAAGCTTTGTCGAGGCCGAAGCTTGAAAGGCATGCCGAGGGCATGGGACTTAAATTAGTTAGTTAAATCATGTATGTCTGATGTTTCGGTATTTGGATAAGGGATGTTAAACAATTTCTGTTTACATAATGAAATAAAGTACTTGATATGTTTGATTTCATTTAATAGTAAATTGTGTCCCATATTTGCATGTTTAATCCTTGAGTACTTATCAAGTATTCTAAATTGTCCATTGTCGATTAACTATGTGGGAGCATAGTTAAATTAAGACAAAATCTGAGTGATTGGTTAGGATGGTCCCACCAAACTCACATGGTATTCATTGGATGCATACTGGACTGACCCACTAACGAATTGTCACTTTATGGATCGGCGTCATTAAGTGAAATTCGTAAATGGTTGCTTTATTTATCCTTAGACTTGAGATACAAGCAGGTCATGCATGTATGGATTGCACCTACTTGATATAGGTCTAACTATCCTGAATAAGGTAGTACAAAAGGGCTATTTTCAGTAAGTGTAGTGAAGTATGTGACTTGACACGTGTAGTCAAGAGGATTTGTTCCTTCAGCTTTGTGCTGAAGCAGATACCACTGGGCCCCTCATTGGACTAATTAAGATGTTTGCATGGCCGTGCCCAAATGAAATCTAGAGATGTCTCGATTTGCAATTTGGTAATCTTAAGTTAGTTGAGAGAATGAGAAACAGAATCGTTAAAGTATGGAATGACTTTGATCCATATCCATATTTAACACGGTATCGGTAACAAAGGGATAGTAAACGACTGTACCATTTAAATGCACTTTGAGAAACTGTACTTAAATATTTCTGGGAGCATTGGCGTGTTGCTAGACGCTAACCAATGTTATTACCTTTACTATTGCAAGCTCAAGTGGGAGCTGTAGGGATATGATCATGTAATAGTAAACGTATGTCTGGAAAGTATTTAAGCCTACGGGGTCACACGTCTCGACACTAATGTATTAGTATTAATTAATTAGTTAATTAATATTTATCACGAACATTTAACGAGGTTTCGTTAAAAACTAACAGTTAATTGTTAACAGAGGGGTGTTAGTTGTAATTAGAAAGAGTTGTAATTGGATTACAATTGGGAGAGGCTTTGTGATAAGCCCTTTAGGCCGAATTCGGTTAGGGGATTATCACAATCCCTAACTTGGTTATCAAGTCTTTTAAACCTATAAATAGATCCTCCTGGGTTAAGGTTTAGTGGCTGGATTTATCTGATAAAAGTCCAAACCCTAAAACTCTCTCTCTTTCTCTTCTCGTTCACGGCCAAAGAAACCGAACCATAGGGTTTCGGTTCTTGTGAGGTTCGACCAAGGCCAAATAGTGTGAAGGTGTTCGTGATCGAGTACTAGCATACCTACATCGGTGTGTCGTGTGTGCGAACGTAGAGGGATTTGCTTTAAATCCTCGAAGAAGATCAAGTCTTGCCGAGCTAAAAAGGTACACGTATTCATCCGGTTAGTTAGTATAATTCATAGGATTAATCCGCTGCGTACTCGTGTTTAATAATTGATAATTGTTATATAACCCAACATCTTTTGCCTAGCAAAACATTCCCAACAGTCTCCCCCTAAGATGTTGCTACCAAAAACTGTTCTTCTGTCTGAATCTTCTTGATGCTTTTACTAGAGCTCTACCACTCCTTGTAATTTGGAGTTCCCATTATGGCCATGATGTCCATTTGATGCAACTTATCCCAGTCATCCAACCTTAAGTCTGGTTTCTTCCTTACTTCACCATTGATCATGAAGAAGTAGTACATGTTCTCACTCTGATGCAATTCAATCCTTATCATACAGGGATGAGTGACTTCAACATTTGTATTTGGAGAATCTGAAGGCTCGGAATCTTCTTCAGATTCACTTACTACTATCTTCTTCCTTTTGGCTAAACGATTTTTAACAGCCATGGACTTCTTTCTTCCAGAATAGGAAAGAGGAATGTGAGGTATGGATGAAGGTTGCTGGGATGAGGATTCAGGTTCAGGTTGTGTAGGCTTTGGAATTATGGGAGGTGGAGAGGATGGTGGAGATGGAATTGGTTGGTTTGGAGTTGGAAATATGGGAGCAGTGGGGTGCGATGTTGAAATAAAGGGTTGAGATAATGATAGGTGAGGATCAGAGACAGTGTCGAACATTTGCTTGACAATGTTGATCCTGGGTTTCTTCTGTTGAGCAGTTGAGACAGGAGCTTTCCTCTTTTTGTCTTTGAGGTAACTGAGACCTTCAGGGTGAAGAGAGTCAAAAAGAGTATACATACCTGGTGGTCTTTTCTCACCAGTAGTTCTCTCCTTTTCAATCTGACTCTTCCTGATGGCATCAAGCTCAGTTCTCAGTCTTGGCAGTTTGCAAGAGTTGATCCTTTTTGGGTTCTCCATCAGAATTTCCTTGAAGTACCATTTGTGAATCAGCAAGTCATCTTCCTCAGATAATTTTTGATATCTGGTACCTTGCTTCTCTTGTGCCTTCTCCTGCTCAAGACTACAATCAACATACCTCTTTGCATTTGACCTTTTGGCTTGATCAGCTTGAATGGTTAGAATAATGTACATCCAATTCACCAAGTCATCACCCTTCATTTCATCAACCCATGCATCAGTAAAGCACTCCTTGCTTCTGAGCATTACACTGAATTGAGCAAGGAAAATTTTGTTTTGTTCATTTTTCTTTATTTGAATTCTCCTATAGTCATTCCCTAAGACCCTTCTATACTTTTCAACTTTGTCTGAAAGACCTTGCTCTTTAGCTCTAGCAATCCTTTCTTTTATGTACAGGTCTGATCTCAGCCTAGCTCCATTGATAAAGAACATCAGGTCTGTGTTGTTGATAACATACTCATAAATACCTCCTTCTATGAGCAGTTGTTTCTGTTCTTCAAACACAGCAGCCTCCTTCTGTTCTTGGAACTTCTTCTGCATTTCAACATTCTCCTTTTCCAATTGATCAATCAGAGCCTTTGTGACAGGGTCCATATCTTCATTTTGACCACCTGTGCTCTAATTATCATCTTCCATCTCAGTGAAACCAGATATGGTTCTCTCATCAAGAGAATCACCATCAGCAGGCTTTGGAGACTCATGAAGTGAAGTTGTAGCATTTAGACTGGCTTCCGAGGTAACTTGCTCAGGAATAGTCTTAGTGCCAAGTTCCGAAGTAACTGCCTTAGGACTAACTTCCGGAGCAATTGGTTCCGAAATAGTCTTAGGCAATTCCTCGGTAACAACTTCCGAAGTAACATCCTTCGGAACATTTTCAGTTGTGAGAAGTTCTTCCGGAGTAACTTCCTTCGGAATCTCCTTAGCCAAGGTTGATTCTTCCGGAGTAACGTCCTTTGGAGTTTCATCAGTAATGATTTGCTCCTTCGGAATTTCAGAGTTAGAGGCAAATTCCTCCGGAACATCTTCCTTTGGAATTTCCTCTGTTACAACCTTTGCTGCGGAAGTTATAGGACTCTTTAGGTGCAGTAAAGCTTCAGTCACCTCTATATCAAGTAAGTCTTCTTGTTGAGTCACATCTTCCACTGGTTTACATTCAGGTGTATCAACCTGTTCTTCACTTCTTTCTCCTCCTTCAGCCTCAAACTGTTCTACACCTGTTTGAAGATACTCTTGCTCTTTTGCCAAGTAGACATCAGATAGAAAGTTTCTGACTTCTCCAATGTTTTGAGGGTGAGCACCTGAAGCAGCCATCATAAATCTTAGGAACTCCATGTGATTGACTTTGCATTCTTCAGGTGCTACCTGCATTAGCTGATCCATGTGAACATTAAGCAGACCTTCTATTGGGTTGAAGGGCTTAATTCCACAGATTTTGAATAGCTTCATCTTCATCTTCTCAGGGTAACCTCTCATTGGGATCAAAATCAATTTCACTAGAGTCAATAGAGTCTTCAGTTGGCTTGGACTTAGCAGGATTATTCTGAAAAGGTATTGAAGAGCTAGCTTTCTCCTCCTTTTTGGTAGCAACAGCTTCACCGGTTGGGTTTGATGCCCTAGCCTTCTCATGCTTAAGCCTTTCAATTAAGGTGTCCTGCTGTTGAATTGTGGTTAGCAGTGATTGCATCTGTTTCTGCAATTCAGTTTGGTTGGCCGTCAATTCATTAAGTAAAGCACTTCCCTCAACTGATTTCTCAGTATCCTTGGGCGAAGAAAAGCCATCAAGCCTAGCTTGATCAAGCTCAACACCCTGGTTGTCTTGGCTCCTGGGATTCCCTGCAAGCACAGTTGTTGCCTCAGGTTCCATTTCTGGTTCCTTTGGTTCAAACTGGCTGCTGGTTGCCATAGATTGGGTCTTAAATATGTTACTACTGTCCAATTGTTCCAGTGGGGAACCAATTGTAGTAGCAGCCCTTTCTATATGAACATCTTCATTACTCCTGATGTTCAACTCCTTAGGGGGTGAATGGGGTTAGGAGAAACATAATCGATATCCATCCAATCATCTTCATGAGGTGAGGTTGATGAGAAGAGATTGTCATTTGGATTTAGATCAGTTTCTGCATCATTCACAGGTAGATCTAGGTTTAGGTCTATGGAGGTGAACAAGAGGGATGAGGGTTGTACATCCAATCTAATAGAAGATGAGGTTTCAAGTGAGAGAACATCAGCAGTATGGCTTAACCCTTGGCTTTGATGTTGAGCAGACAGTGGGTCATGCTCAAGGTTCTCAGGTTGGGTGGCAATAGGAGACACAGGTGAAGTAGACCCTGTCTCCTTTTCAACAACTTTTGATGAAGTAGGTGAGGAAGTTTTGGTAGTAGATTTTGAGTGCCTGACCCTCTTTCTTATATAGGTGATACTGACTGGTATTTTATCAAGAGGGTCATTTTCAGGTGTGGATTCAACCACTGATGGTGTAGGTTCAGTGTTGTCACCTGGAGCAACATGCTCGGTGGGTTCATGAATCTCAACTGGTTGTTCTTGCACATTTGGTGCAGGAATAACTCTTGGTTCTGGTAGTGGATGGTCATTTTCCACACCAAGACAGTTGGAAATTGCAGATTTGGAAAGCAAGTAAGAAAATTTTTTCTCAGTTAATTGTTTTTAATGGAAAACAGTTCCAGCTCTTGGGACATCAGGGAATTGTGTATCCAAGATGTGTTGTAAAAACCTTGGATACATATTAAAAGGTTTTTCACAATTTTCCCTGAGCCCATCAAAAATCATTTTTGAAAAGTTGAAGCACTCTCCCCTGATCACAGCATGAAGAGCGGTTGCCTGGACTTCACCAAGTTCCTCATGAGATCTCCTGGGGGTTAGGCACACCAGCAGAGTATGGGCAAGAAACCTCCATACGGGTGGAATGTGGCATTTCTTAACAGTTTTGCTTTTAGGGTTTCCACCATAGCCAATGCCCATCAAAGTAAATTGGTAATCTTCTCTGGGAACAGTATGAATACCATCTTTGTCTTGTAATTTCAAATGATTTCTGATCATATTTTCAGTGATGTACACGTTTCTTCCATGAACCTTACTTTCAATTTGCATAACCTGCTTGCCATCTTCATCACCGGCACCCACTACTGCATTTGCCCAAAACTGAGTCATCGTTTCATCATAAATCGTGGGACTCACAGTTAGGGCAAAATGTAACTCTGACGCAGTAAGGAAGTCAATCATCCCGTTGAACGGCCCAGACTTCTCTGTTTTCTCCAGAAAAGCTCTTTGATTGTGCTCGTTATGAAACGCGGATGCTGCCATTGTTCTGTATTAAGTGATGCTTCAGGAAATCGAGATTTGGTTTGATGAAATTGAGAAGAAAACGAGATCGATTGAAGAGTATTTGGGGATTTGGGTTTTGTAAGTGAAGGGTTTCTCTGGAAGTGATAGTTAAAGGAAGAGAAGAAAGGGAATTGACGTTAACGGAAAAGGTGGAGTTAGTGGGACCGGTAGTTAACCGTCACTGTTAATGTTTAGTGTAAAGGGTCCCACATAATCCAATAAAACGATTAAGTCAATAAAGTTCCTTCGGAACAATTTAGTTCCTTCGGAAGAGTGAAGTTCCCTCGAAACTTCTTCCCTTGGGAATTTTTCCTCATTTCTCCTAAAATACTTCCGCAGGAAGTTCCTTCGGAGTTGCAAATTTACTCCGGAGCACCTACAACACTTAGAGAAACACTTGAAACTCATTAGAAACCTTAGAGAGTTCCCTCGGAACCTCTCTTGAGAAGGAAAAACCTCAGGAGTAAGTTACTCCGGAACAATGTTGTTCCCTCGGAACTTACTTAGAGATCAAAAATGCTCAGAAATGCTCATAACTTAAGAAATTTCTCAAATGTTGTGAAGAATTTGTTATAAAGACATTTCTTGAAAGAGTTTTCATGATTTTGAAGAGATGGATGTTAAGATACACAAACACATAAGGTGACAGAAAATTTATGTACATAAGAGCAACAATTGACAGCAAAAGTTAACCAAAGTTCATCATTCCAATAGCTGTGATAAGAAAGAAAAATCTTGCTTCATCAAATGCCTTTGTGAAAAGGTCAGCTAATTAAAGATCAGTATGAACCTTGTGTAACTTAATCAATTTCTTTTCTGCATAATATCTAATGAAATGATACCTTATTTCGATGTGCTTTGTCTTAGAGTGATTCACAGGATTATTGGTGATGGAAATGGCACTGGTGTTGTCTGCGTACATAGGAGTTTCCAGAAATGTGATTCCATAATCTAGCATTTGATTCTGAATCCAAAGTACTTGACCACAGCAGCTTGAAGCAGCAATGTACTCAGCTTCAGCAGTTGATGTAGAAACACAGGTCTGTTTCTTGCATTGCCATGATACAAGCCTATTTCCTAGAAATTGACATCCTCCTGATGTGGATTTCTTATCCAAGTAGCAGCCACCATAGTCACTGTCAGTGTAGGCAACCAGAGAAAAGTCATTGTTCTTTGCATACCACAAACCAAGTTTTGGTTGACCTTTGAGGTACTTAAAAATTCTCTTTACTGCCTTCATGTGGGATTCTTTGGGAGCAAATTGATATCTAGAGCATAAGCTGATGTGTTGCAAACACATCTAATTTGAGTCGGTTTGCGTTTGTTTTGGTTGTTTCTAGTTAAGTTTGAGTCTTTGGGTCGTTTTTATTTCTTTTATATGTTCTGTAGGTTTTTAATAAATTCCCGGGGCCAAGTGTGAAGGTGACAAGTTGTGAAGAGAAATCAGAGGAGAAGTGCTGAAGAAAGAGCACCAGGCGTATCGCCTGGTGAAGAGCAATCTGCAAGCGATACGCTTGCCAGGGAAAAGTCAACGGAGCTTTAAGTCGGTTTGACCCGACACTTTGGCGTATTCAGGCTACAGGCGTATCGCCTGCCACTGTCATACCTCCAAGCGATACGCTTGGAGGTGTGTTTCCCGGGAAATTTGCTTAATCGATATAAATTCGATGTTAGGGTTTGTAATTCGGATATCTCGACTTCCAGACGGCAGAGGGGCGATTCCAGGCGATTTTCTGAGCAAGAGGAAGGCTGGGATCGAGAGGAAACATCTGAGGACCAAAATTTCATAATCATTCTACATTCGGGTTTTGTGTTTCTTTTCCGTTTCTTGTCTTGGATTTAGTTGAACCTATGATTTCTGTCAAAGTTATGATCTTTATTGTTATTCTTGACTTGAACATGAGGCTAGGCTAAACTGATTGTATCGCCTAGACCTAATTGAATGAATATTTAGTATTTGTAACTTTACTCGGTCTTTGGTTGGTTGATTGATGCTATACTTCTATTAAATTCCATATATTGCCATGATTGATGCTTGTGTGTGTTGAAAACAGATTGCTAGTTGATTGTTAATGCATGATTTACCCGCGAATGTCTTTCGGTTTAGGTAGATTATTTAAAGTAGTTGACTTTAGGGTTAATTGCTAAAGTGTAGTTTAGGGTTACCTTGAACTATTGCATTGGTGGTTGATTGGTTATTTGATTGCAATGTGCTGCTAAATTGGAGACTCAAAAGGTACAGGTTTAACGGGTAGTTGGGTTGGTTAAAGTTCTAGGGGTGCATTATCTCAAAAGGAAGTGTCCTAGGGTTTTGATTAGCTTGTTATTCCGTGTCGGTCATGGTAGTTGTTGGTAGCTCCTGATAGTCTAGGGTGCCTTAGATTAGGTTCGAGGGTGACTAGGTTTAGTTGAGGTAGGAAGTACCCAAAAGGTGAACTCCTGTTCGGGCATTAGAAGTGTTAACTAGGAAGGACTTAAAAGGTGAACTAGTCACCATCAGATCAATCAAAGCTGAGTGAGGTTGCAGATATTAAGTAGGATTTCAGGTCTAGGTGATACTCTTCTCTTCTCTGATTCTCCCAAAGGTTTTCCTGCTTTCGTCTGTTTGCTCGTTGGTAGTTAATTTTAGTTAGTTAAATCTTATTCAAAAACCCAAATTCAATTCTCAGTATTTCCATTTTCTAGGTCTAGGTTAATTCTTGTTTTCATAGTGTCTTAGGTTCGATATTCCGGTCTTGCCTTAGCTTTTCTATAATCCGACAGGTTCACTGCCTTAGGGTTCGGTTCGGTTTAGGTTATTTCGGTAAAATTAGGTGTGTCTTAGGTCTAAGTTTAGGTCTATTTTATTAGTGTTTTTAGTGTCGTTCTGAGCACATCAAGTTTTTGGCGCCGTTGCCGGGGACACTTGGCAATAGCAAAATTAACTTAGGTCGTCGTTAGGAAATTTTGAGTCTTTTAGGTTTTTCCGTGTCTAGAGTTTTAGGATTTCCGTCTTCGAGTCTAGATTTTTAGGATTTTAATTTTTCTAATTTATTTTATTTTTATTTTTTCTTCGTTTTATGCCACACACCCGTTCACGAGGTCCTCCTGAGCTGTCACCACTTTCTGATCCTGACGCGGATATTCGTGAGCGGTTTCGCCTTCTATGCACGGAACTAGAGGCGTTCATCATTTCTACCACTCATTCCAAACCATCTTCCTCCACACAAACCACACGCGACACCAAACCCATTCCATTCCCCGATTTATCATCCATGGCGGCACGTCGCACCATCCACGAGCAGGCCAGCGCCGGAGTCATCGAGGCCCGGTTTGCTATCGCGCAGCCTGATATTGCCAACACCGCTAATTGGCAAGTTCCGTCCAACGTCATCAACGCTTTGACGCATTCCATTCAGTTTCATGGACGTGAGGACGAAGATGCTCCGACGCATATCTCACGCTTTACCCAAATTTGCAATACGTTCGGACTCACGGGAGTCGCGAACGAAATCATTTATCTGCGTCTGTTCCCATTCTCCCTTACGTCTCGGGCCGCCGAGTGGCTTGAGACGCTTCTGCCAAATTCGATCGCCACCTGGGACGATCTAACTGCCAAATTCCTGAAGAGATATCATCCTCCAGCCAAGGCTGCGCGTACTCGGGAGGAAATCCACTCCTTTCGGATGGATCCCGACGAGCCCTATTCTGTCGCATACGAGAGATTCAACACCCTTCTGAGTAGATGTCCGCAACACGGGTTGACGGACTGGGCGATCATAGAAAAGTTCTATATTGGACTTCCTTATTCTGTTCAGAAGGATTTCAATATTTCGGCTGGAGGGCATATGATGGAGAAGCTCACTGTGGATGAATGCAAATCATTATTTGAGAGCTTTGCACTTGCTGAACAGCAGGCACCCGGAGGTCGGAGAGCCACCTTGGCCCCGACTAGATCACTCGCACCATCTACATCTACCCGGGGTGTCAATCACATTGGCTCAGAGACCATGCCACCTAGGGAGTTAGAGAATATTTACAAAGCTTTAGAAGAAATCAAACTCCATATCAAAGCCAAATGTGAGCTGTGCAGAGGCGCTCACGACACCCGAGACTGCCCGCTTGCTCCCGCTGAGCAGGTGGACTACATTGGAAACCAAAACCAGTTCGGTAATTCTTTCCAGTCTGGGTGGAGGAGTGGCCAGAATTCAGGATGGCGAGAGGGAGGTAACCCACCTGGTTTTCCACCGAGGAATAACTATGGTGGAGGAGATGACGGGCCTGGTTTAAAGGAGATCAGAGAGCTTATGGCTAACCAGACCCAGATCCTGCAGCAGATTGTGGCGAGAGATGAAGGAACGCAGAAGAAGCTAGCTGAGCATTACACGTTACTGAGAAATCAACAAGCTTCGTTCCTGGATTTGCAGCGTTCGGTGGGAGATATCGCGAAGCAACTGAAGGAGCTCAATTCCCGTGGGGGTCAATTTTTGGGTAGTACTTACAAGAATCCCAATGCTAATGTCAATGCCATCACTACTAGGAGCGGGAGAGTCGTTCAGAGTCCATCACCGGCGGTTGTTGAAGAGGAGCAGGTTGATGAAGAGATTGTGCTAGAGACGCCTGACGGGAGGGTGCACGAGAGCGTTACGCCAGCAAGTACCGCACCAAACGTCGAGGCTGAAGGAGTGAAGAGACCATTGGATGGAGAGAAGCCGCTGAAGTGGGAGGCGGTGCGAGAGAAGAAAAGAGTTTGTTTTGCGCCTCAGCCGATCACGGCCAATGATTTGAAGCAGGTGCCCTATCCTGAGAGGTTGGTTCAACAAAAGAATGCGCGTGAATATGGGTAGTTTTTAGAGCTTCTTAAGCAACTTAGGGTTACATTACCTTTCACTGATGTTATTAAACAAATGCCTAAGTATGCTAAATTTTTAAAAGACATGTTAACAAATAAGAAGAAGCTTGAAAATTTTTCTGATGTTACACTTGATGCTCAATGTTCTGCTGTAGTTCAAAATAGGTTACCTGAGAAATTGACTGATCCTGGTACCTTTACAATTCCGTGTTCTTTTGGTGATTCGTCTATTACTTGTGCTTTAGCTGATCTAGGTTCCTCTATTAATGTCATGCCATATTCTGTTTTCATGCACCTAGGATTAGGTGAGTTAGAGCCGACTAGGATGACGATTTCTTTAGTAGATAGGTCGATTGTTAGACCCAAAGGAATAGTGGAAAGTGTGCTTGTTCAAATTGATAAATTTTTGTTCCCTATAGACTTTGTGGTATTTGACAGTGCATATGATGCTAGTTGCCCTTTGATTTTAGGTAGACCTTTCCTTAGGACCGCCCGGGCGCTAGTTGATGTTTTTGCAGGCACCATCACTTTGAGAGTTGATCATGAGAGTTTTGTGTTTGAAGTAGGTAGACGTGAGGATAGGGGCACCGAATCGGTGTGTTTGATAGGTACTTTGATGTCATTCATAGACCTAGTGGTGATAGGTAATCGGTTAGAGGATGAAGAGGATGGAGAGGTTGAGGAACATGAGTGTGAGAAGAACATCGGGGGTTAGTTGAATTAGTTGACAAAAAAGAAATTTTTGACCCATTAGTGAAACCCGGTGAGGTAGTTGAAGAAGTTAAGGATGAAGTTGTGATAGAGGATAAGTGTGGGGAAGATCTCGGGGGGTTAGAGATTTTATTTGATAAGAATGAGAATTTTGACCCGTTAGGAGAACCCGAGGAGTTGGTAAGTGTGGAGAGTGAATCGGTGGTTGAAGAGGTAGTTAGAAAGGCCACACTTGGTGATTTAGGTATTATGAATGATGAGGTTGAGTTTAGACCAAGTGTGGGGAGGTTGCATGTGATTGTTACTACCCATGACCCGGAAATGAGTTTTCTAGGTAAAGTTGGTTTCCTTCCGGGTAGATACAAACATTGGAAGGTTAAGATGTTGTTGAGAGAAGTAAAGTTAGTTACTTTATGGGTTAGGAAGTTGGTAGGTAATTAGCAGGATAGAAACCGGGTGAAAACCGGTAGTTGGTTGTTTAAAGATGTGAAATCGAAGCCTCCGGATGGTTTGGGAGGTTATTTTTCTGATTTGTGCTAATTGATGCAGTATCTGGTTGTATAGTATTGTATTTGTGTCTTTTAATTTCTGCAATTTTTAGTTTTCGTGCATTGTGCGTCTTTTGGTTTTGTGTTTTTGGTGTTTACAGGTAATTCTGGAGACTTGGAAATTGGCAAATGTGTGTTGTGTAGGTCAAAAGTGCAGGTTTTTGCTGAAGATTTCGACCATAGTTCTGCTGTGGAGAAAAGAGATTGAAAATTTTTGGGGTCAAATTCCAAAAAATTCTCTGGAAATCACGTTCCAAGCGTATCGCCTGGAGGTTGGTAGGTTATAGGCGATACGCTTGCATCTTGAAGCGGGGCCGGTTGTATGCAGCTCCAGGCGTATCGCCTGGGAGAAGCAAGGATGTAGGCGATACGCCTGGAAGAGGTATTTCAGAAATCTTTAAATTTTCAATTTTTATTATTTCTGTTTACCGGGTTTGTGGTGGTTCGTTTGCGATCGATGTGCTGAGTCTCTGGAGTTTCAGGTGAACACGTTTCAACTTGTTTTATTTTATTTATTTTTCTTTTCGTGTTTTTTTCTGCTTTATTTTTATTTCCATTCCACATTGAGGGCAATGTGTGATTCAAGTGTGGGGATGGGATACTTTCGTATTGAGAGTCTTTAATTTGAGTCTTTAAAAAAATTTGAATTTTTTTTTGAAAAATAGTTCAAAAATGTCCAAGATTCTAGCTGCAATTAAATGGAAAATGATAGGAAACTGGGAATTGACTGTCTAATTGTGTGCTTAAGTGTTAATTAATCATAATAATTTGGAAATGTGTTAAGAATGGTATGAATGGAAAACATTACTAGTCTATGATGTGTCGGTAGACCCAGCTGATCTAGGAGTAGCTTAAATAGCCTATGTCTTTATTGTTGTATAAATATGCTAATCAGTCTGCTAGTGGGTTCCCATTTTAGGAGTGATAGGAATTCTGAATCTGATGATTAGGAGGAAAGAGACCGCTTTAGGCTAGATACTCTTATGTCCTTAGAATTTCCAATGAGCATGTAGGTAATAATCTGGTTAATGAATTAGAGTGAAGGGGCAGAATACTCATGTACGAACTAAGGATAGTATCCCGTGGTAAGTACCTCTGATGATGTTCCGGATCTCGCGGGCAAAATACTCACGTATGATTTCGGGGGTAAGACCTTGTGAAAAAGTACCTCTGGTAATGTCCGTTGGTAATTTTAGGTAAAAGTAACCAATTATAAAAAAAATGAAAAAAAAGAAATAAGAAAATGAAAAAAAGAAAAAAAAAGATGATAAAGTAGTGAATAAATGCTCAATAATTTGCATATAAATAATTAGTTATTCTTTGGACATCTTAGTATCTGGTTTAAGGGGGGTTGGAGAAAATATAAAAGTTTAAATCAATTATACCCTTTGCTTTGACTGAATAAGATTCGGTAGTAGGTTGAACTTGACCTTTCTTTAGTGGGATCCATAGGCGACTGAACTTATATCTGGTAATTTCATAAAAACATGGGGGCGAAAGAAAAGGTTGGTGGTTGGGTTTAGTCGGATAGAAATATTGTGACATCCGAGAATTTCAAGGTTTACTTCCGTTAGACAATTCCGTTAGTTACGTTATAAGTGTTAACTTAGTAACTAATGCTTAACTAGGCCGAATACGTCCACGTCCTTTGGTTGATCACCGAACCCGCCCATATGTGCTATGTGTTCATTTATTGTTGTCATTATGTGCAATGTGATTTAAACGCATGATTTAATATTATGAATAGCATGACAAATTGTAAATCCTTG
>JBCNJP010007739.1:0-17886 GCA_039602395.1 Deinandra increscens subsp. villosa
TCGTGATCTTTCTCACAAAAGACAAAAATAGTGTATGATTCTGTATTGCTTTTACATTCTATTTATGAAAAATCAAAAAGATTTTGGTGTGTTTTGGTATAGAGTTTCAAAAAGCCAAAAAGATTTTATTTCTTATTTGTTATCGATCGATCAACACTTGATTCAAAACAAAGATGTCAAAATGGATTTCTTGGATTCTCAAAGAGAAGTTTTGCTCGAAGATTAAACTAAGTTTGGTAATTTGAATAGAAAACAAAAACTGCACTTTTTGTCTTCTAAAGTTGCAGGTTCTGTGTGTCAAGACTCGAACATGGTGTAAAGGGGAGTTTGTTATATCATTCTCAAGTGGATCTGGATGATCAAAGTTGTTTCAAGTAGAGATCCAGCCATGCAAGCTCTGTTTCTGACAAGATTTCAAGTTGAATATCTGATGCTGCAATGTTGAAGATCGAAGACTAGAGATTTAGTTAGACTAGATACACTACACGTTAAGGGGGAGTTTGTTAGAGCATATTTCTATGTCACGATGTGTCTCGTGTATTGTATCTATGTACTGTGAGCAACTGTGTGAGTCTTGTTAGGCAGCTGGGCGTACCATATGGTCCGCCGGACCAGTTGGTACGGCGTACCAATGTGGTACGCTAGTCAGTTAGCCAGTGCCTATAAATAGGTAGCTTATGTTGAGAGTTAAGTAGCCTTAGAGCTTCTTGCCATATTCTACATTTCTGTGTATGTGTTTCTGTGTGTATGCTCTCAAGCCTTCATCAATACAAATCTCATTTGTATTTACATTTGATCTCGTTTCATCTTGTTATCACTTGATTAGCAATCGATCCGTCGCTCCAGGGTTTTTCAATTTCCTTCCCTGAGGCCAGATGTTTCTTTTACCTACTCGAGTCGCTCTTCTAATTTGAATAAAGCATGATGAGAGTCCATCATTTTCTTTTGAATAACTTGAAGTTTCTCAAGGGCAGATTGGGAAGTGTCAAGTTTGGTTCTTAGTTCCTCTACTTCTTTGGTTAACTCTTCAACTTTAGAATTAGCAATCCTAAGATATATACTTTTATCACTCACCTGAGATTGAAGATTTTTAATGTCTAACTTAGCTGCTTCGAGTTTTTCTCTGAATATCTTACTCTTACCTTTATACTCCCTAAGATCTCTAGCAGTTAATTCACAATTTAGGGTTTCATTGGTGAACTTACGTTCCCAGTCTTTACATTCTGTCAAAATAGCCCGACACTTAGGGTTTAAGCATACCTCATCGTCATTGGTAGATGTAGTGGTACCTATAGAATGGGTGCCATGATTTTCTTTTGGTTGAGCGACAAAGGAAAATTTGGACCGGAAAGACTCGATCGGATTGAAAAGGGATGGATCAAAAAATCTCAACTGGATCGAAAAGCAGCTTTTTGATCGGGCAGAGTTTCGGCTCAATCGAAGAGTGTAAGCGGATCGAAAAGTCACGAAGGGACTTTCCGATCGAAATGGAGCTGATCGAAAACTCACAAAGGGACTTTCCGATCAAAACGCGAAGCTGATCGAAAGTCATTAAGGGACTTTCCGATCGAAACGGAGCTGATCGAAAAGTCACGAAGGGGACTTTCCGATCGAAAAGGGGGAACTGGGAAGTACTCCTTGATCGAGAAGCACCGGGGCCGATCGAAAAGCTTCTCAGCCTAATCGAAAAGCCCCAGGAATCGATCGAAAAGTATCTAAAAGGGTCAAAAAGCCAAAGATTTCGATCGAAATAAGGGTCAAAGCCACAGATTTCGATCGAATAGCTTACAGTTCACGGGCTTCTTGCTTCTGCAACACTTGTAGCCCGCACAACAATCACAAAAAAAAAAAAACTCACAAACAAAACCGTTAGTAACACCTTGAAGCACTTAGAGCAAACAATATTAAAATTAGAAAGAAAAAAAACGAATTACTCCACAAGATGCAGAAAAATTCAACGAACAAAACCCCGTCAAAATAAATTTACACCAACTTCAATTGAGCGGCCGTTTGCTGCTATAAAAACCGGTTAATGTAGACCACAAATTTTAATTAAATACCAATGGCAAAATCGTAAATATATGATCTTCAATTTTAAGAATCATATTAAATTGAATTTTCAAAATACTACCGATTGCACCGAAATATATATATATATATATATATATATATATATATATATATATATATATATCTATTACTATATATAATACATATTGCCCTAAAGGGCATTTTCGTCATAAAAAATGCTTAATCCTTAAGACGCGTACAATAAATTATGCAAAATGTACAAGTGTTTCAAGCCATTAGACCATTGAAAATAAAGGATCTGAGAAGATTTGAGAAGCTGGGAGTTTTAAAATCCAAATACACACCTACTTTATCTCTGCGATTGCTTTTTATCGGGACCAAGCACGCATGCGCATAGAGAAAACAAATCTGCTTTATCTCCCTCAATCTAAAACCAAACGGCCGCATCTTTCTCTCAAAACCACATCTCCCAACTTCTCAAATTTTCTCAAATCGAAAGCTCTCCCAAATCCAGTTGCAGGCGAAGAATTGTTGGAGTTAAACTCTGATTGGGACTGCATGTTCGGTATTCATTCAAATCCGGTTCCGATTCAGGTTAGATTCTACGAATTGGAATTGGGATTCAAACTGAAGGCGCCCAATATCGAAGGTGTGTTTCCTCTTTCTGGCAGATCGGATCGACTAAGGTAATCCTCAAACCCTAATAAAGTTTCATTAGTTTAAATGCTTGATAGCCGACCTGTTGTTTCATGGTCATTTTTCAGATCTGTTCATCAAAGACGCCACCATCCCTAATAAAGTTTTAGATTTTTCAGACCTGTCGTATCCGTGAAGGCCGCTTCGGCAAACCTCTGAGCTTCATCTTCATGGACTTGATAAGCGACAATCTCAGATTCTCAGGTAAAATGGTCTCCAACTGACTTCAACTCATAGTTAATTTGGTTGTCGAATCAGGAGTGATTTCTGTTTTGTGTATTCATAGGGACCTTTGAAACATTCATTGAGGATTCTCATGGGACGAAGCTCTTATTGTTAGTTCGGTTGATGACATAGGTGTATAACATTGGCAATCAAGGTTTGTTGTTAATCTGCTTATTCGTTGCAGGTACTAAATAGACAAGCAATTGATTTTATCTTCCTGCTGCAACTGCAATTTAACAGAAAAGAACAAGTAACACACTATATATCCCTATTTAAGTTATATCCACGTCTTGTAGGAATTCAATATCACGTTTGGGCAAAATTAACACACCTTTTTTATAATAACTTTGCTGCAGATTATTGTTAGTATTCAAGTTTATTGACAACATAACTACAATATTCAAAACTGATTAAGCAGTATGTGTTTAGACTTTGTCAGGTAAATGCATCTTGGTTTGTAGTTTTTTAAAGTCAACATCAGATTTGATTCATACTTCTAAGTTCTAACATATATTTTTTCAAACATTCTAGGTTGATGTTGGTCTTGCTATGGGGATTCAAGGCACTTAAGTAGCAAGAAGGTAGTTGCTCGCAACATCATTTTTGGATGATAATTCACTTCATACTTCTAAGTTCTAACATTTATTTTTGTTGATGTTTCAGCGTTACCCTTTTACCTTGTGTTACTCTGCAGGAGTTGATGATGACTGTAATACAGGGGACTATATAAGCCTTTGACGATGCTAGAGTGATTCTGATAGGTAGTGGACCTAACAATTTATAAATTTTTGACATGAATTATGTGTACCATAGAGCAGTGGTTTTGATGGGCACTCTTGATGTTTTTCTTAGGAATTGATGTTACTAATGAGCTAAACATTTTGTGATTTAGTTTGTTTTATATATAATATATATCTTTACTTAATCTATGGTAAATGATTATGAAGATTTCCTACTGCAGGTATCAATCCAAAGTGGTGATGATGATATTGGTTGGTTAATGCAGGTATGAAATTCTTGCTTCTTTTTGCATTTTGTTTTGATTTTTGGCAGCACTTCCTTCCAAAATTGATTATCTTATAACATTAATGACGCACATTGCTGACCATGGGCCTTCACTGAGCATTATTTTTTTATAGATTTTTGCAACTTTTGGAGGCTTAAAATGGCTGAAACGACTGACCTCGGGAATTTTGCAAAGGTAATACATCTATAAATTAGTCACTATTGGTGGTAAATGGACTGGTATTTTTGGTCATGGAACAAAGTTAAGATGTGTAAAAGAGGTTGAATCGTAATATGTTGAATTTTGATATGATCCTTTGTGATTACGGCTTGCTAATAGTTGGGATTAAGTTGAATATGTTCATGTTGTTGTTGAACCTTGAATTAGATTCCTGATTCGTTATAGTTCAAGTTATAAATTTGATCTATTTTGGTTCATCAGCTTTTATTCACAAAAGAAATTTGTTCCATGTGAGGCATCAAATTCTACCAAGGACACTACTTTGGAACCAGAAAAACAAAGGTATTTTTAATTTCTTAACCTTTCTTTCTTTCTTTCTTGGTTAGTTATAACTCATAAGTTTTTTAACATAATGTTCTTTCGGTTTTTGTATGACCAAAATCAATGCTAAAACTGATCTTGATCCAGCTGACACCAAGTTAGATGCAGCCTCAAAAGATGAACACAATGAAAGCCTCCCAAATCAGGTGAATTTCTCTTTGATTTTTTTCTAAAGGTCTTTTTAATTTCTAAATTCTAATCTAATGTCTGATTATAATGTTTGTTATAGTTGTCTGTTGTTGAGAAGACTGATGAGCTCAAGAAAGATCCAAAAAATGAACAACTCGAAAGAAAAGAGCTAGAAAAAGCTCCCAAATTCAATGCCAGACCGTTGAACAAGAAGGTAAAAATCATCATCTATCATTTACCAAAGATTATAGTTGTATTATTTACTTAGCTTTCTCTATTACTTCATGTAGATATTTGAAAGCAAAGGCAAATTGGGACTGTTTTGTATGTGCAGGTTCCTCCAAAGCCAGAGCTGAAACAGTGCACCCGACCTGAACCGTTTCAGTTAGAGAGTGTGGCAAGACATAAAGAAGTACAAAGAGAAAGAGAAGAAAGGAGGAGGTTGGAAGAGGATGAAGCAAGAATGAGAATGTTTAAAGCTCAACCAGTTTTAAAAGAGTAAGACTATAATAATAATCAGCATTTGTCATTTTTAGTTTGTCTGGATTATTATTATTAAGTTGACATTTTGTTTTTAAAATAGCAGGGATCCCATTCCTGTTCCTGAGAAGGTTCGCATACCTCTAACTGAAGTTCAGGAATTCGATTTGCATGTAGAACACCGAGCTGTGGATAGAGCAGATTTCGACAAAATGATCAAGGAGAAAGAGCTGATGTATAAAATGATCAGGAATTCGATTTGCATGTAGAACACCGAGCTGTGCGTATGATTTGACAAATGTTATTACAGGTTTTTTGGCTTTTGTTTTGATTTGTTTTCATGTGAATAGGTCGTCAAGAGGAGTGACAAAGCCAAAATTACCAAGACTGAATGTCACTGAAAGGACAGAGAGAAGAAAGATGGTGGTGGCTGCTGCAACTTCAAGTGCAGCATCAAATATGAGGTGATTGTTGGTTGTTGGTGTTTGCAAAAAAAAAAAAAAACTTAATTTCTGTTCAAGAACTCTTGAATGTATGTAAAAAACTTATGATATGTTCTGTGTAATCTCGATTCTTTTGTGCATTGGCGGATTTTTTATAACTTAGATAACCCAGTTTATGGATGGATTCAACAGTATTGAATTCTTAGTTCTGAACTCTATTTAATGCGTATAACTTTTTAATTATTTTATTTCTACTTTGTTGTTGACATTCTTTCTTATGCCTAAGACTTGAATAAGTGTTTGATTGATTTGTTTTAGAGTGTGAGGGTCGGTCTGCCAGGTTGTGTGAATTCCTCATATTATAATTATACTTGGTATGCTTAGAACCAATCAACTAAACATATATGTCTTGCGACAATTTTTTTTAGCATGTAACATGTAAAGATGAATTTAGATCAATGGGAAGGGAAACTAAAATGGAAGTAATACAATATATCACAAGAGGATTGATAAAGTAATAAAAACATCTATCGCATTGGTTCATTGTCACTGTTGTCGCATCAAGGTTATAAATATTTTATTAAAAAAAGCCTATGGGTTTGATATAAATAAAAATTAGTTATAAGAGTGGGTAATAATAATTTAAAAAAAGTAGTCTACATTTTAGTAAGGAGTTTATTTTGAATCGTTTTGGAACAAGCTAAAAAAAACGAATACCGCGATGTAAATTGTCGTGCCGCCATAACAAGCGAACAAATAAACAAATACCGCGTTGTAGTTTGTTGTGCCGCTGCAACGCACGAACAGAAGACGAATAACACGCTATACACTGTCACCGCCGCAACGCGCGGGCACACGGCTAGTATATATATATATATATATATATATATATATATATATATATATATATATAAATATACAGGGGAAGGATCCTGCGAAAACACCATTTTTTTGTGAGAACTGCGTAAACAAATCTTAAAACCTACATATATATATAAAATTTGCAAGTAAAATACTTAGTTTTAGTTTATTCATAACTAATACGTTAATATATATATATATATATAGAGTCGAGTTATCCTACATCCAGCAAAAACGCTACATCCATTGCGGATTGATCTGGGGCGTCCATCAAGATCATCCAACAGCCTAGATCTATGGTGTTTTCCGCCTATGGCGTTTTCGGTGGGAAAAAAAACACCATAGGCGGAAACACCATAGATTATGGCTGTTGGATGATCTTGATGGACGCCCCAGATCAATCCGCAATGGATGTAGCGTTTTTGCTGGATGTATTTTATCCTAAACCTATATATATATATATATATATATATATATATATAGCGAAAAGTTCATTGTAGACACCTCCATAAGTGTAGACAGGTAGACACCTTTTTTCACCATTAGATCTCTTGATCTAATGGTTATGATTAATTTCTTTTTTCTTTTTTTCCTTATTCTCATTGTTTAGAAAATTTCACATGTGAAAACACATGTGAAATAAAGTAATTTCACATATGAAATAGGGTGTCTACCTGTCTACACTTATGGGGGTGTCTACAATGAACCTCATCCTATATATATATATATATATATATATATATATATGGAGAGGATCATTTGAGAACCAATTGGGTTTGAGAACTAAAAAGAACTAATTTGAGCCACAAGTTTATTACATGTATCCCTCATTCCATGAATTGTAGTGGTCCCCCCTTGAAATTTGTGGTTGAGATTTAGTTCTTAAAAGTTCTCAAAACAAAAAGTTCTCATTTGAACCTAACCCTATATATATCTATTACTATATATAATACATATTGCTCTAAAGGGTAATCTGGTCACAAAATTTCCTTAATCTTAAGACGCGTACAAAATTAAATGAAGGATGTACAAATGTTTTAAGCATCAAAATTAAAACACCCTTATACTCATCAAAAATTCCGTTTAAAAAGTGAGGATAAATTGGGAATTAACCTAAATGCCTTTATCTGCAATTACTCTCCTTGCACGCTTCCATCGGACAACTACAACAACCAGAACGCCGCCTTCGTGAACCACGCTTCTTCACCATCTCTCCTCCCTTCAATTGGTCACTGCTGCCAAGATCGAGGATCGTTACGGATTCAGATCGGCTATAAATTCAAAAGCAATCCTCCATCTTCTCATCAGTGTTTATCATCTTCTCATCTTCTCACGAACGAGATTATTTTCTTCCCTACCATGAGTCTAATGACCTGTTATCAACAATTTTCTGTCAAATAATGAACATACCTTCTCTATCTGCAACGGTGAGTCACAGCTCTCCCCCTTATCGCAGCTTCTTAAAGAAACCCTAATTTACAGCTCTTTCCCAAATCTATTTTGTTTATTCTGTTCTTCCATATGCGCCTTCTGTTCATCCCGCATTCAATGTGTTCATTGTTCGTTCAATCGGAGGACACAAACGGATTATGCTCCGCTTGAAATCAATTGATGGTAATTCCCGCTCCTCCATCGTTGTAAAACTGTTCTAATCACAATTTCGTTGTAAAAATGTTCTAATCACAATTAAAGCATCGTTTTGAAGCTCCCTCGCTGACAATTGATTTGTTTTTATATGACGTCTTTTAATTTCTTCATTGTTATGTATGCAGGAAAAATGCAGTGATGATATACCAATGCCAAATTTATTCCGTTTCCTTTCTTAACTTGCTTTCAAAACTTTTGCAGCAGAGCAAATATGTGACCTATATATCCAACTTTCAAATAACCAAAACGAACTTATAAATATATAATTCATATTATGCTTTGGATACAGGTAGATGTTGCTATTATGGAGGTTGGATTAGGTGGAAAGTTTGATGCAACGAATGTGTATGCAAATATATGCTTTTAGATTGTAACTTCACATAGTTATATGTATTTATAATAAAGAAGCCACTGTTATTGTAATATTATTACTTTTGTGTGACTCATTTGACCCTTTGTATTTGATAACAATATGATGATGTTTATTCATTTTGTTTGACAATTTCAATAGAAAGGCAAAGACGTTAATTACGTTTCAGACCAAATGGATGAGTTAGTATCCTTACGTTTTAACGTTTGCGATATGTTTCCAGCAATTTGGAATTTTAAAGTACAGTTTAAATTGACAATAATTTCATTGGTATTTTTGAGGTTAACTTGAGTGCTTCATTTATAACCATTCTTATTTTGTTTTGGTGTCATTACAAATCTTCTCCCTATATTTGTGTTCTATGTGCTATGCTCTCCTTTACTATGATTTTTGTCATGTTTGGCATGTTCTAACTATAACGTTTTCATCTACTATTACTTTTTACTCAGGATCTGTTTTTATGATTTTAATATATTTTTCTGTCTCTTTTTTGGTTGTTATTTTCATATCCAAACTACTATTCCTAATCTTGCAGGTAGAGTAATTTAAAAGTATTTTCAAAACTTCTGAGTCGAAGCTGCCTGGTTTATCTTCTAAGCACCCAATTCCTGACCGGCAGGTTTGGATTCCTAGCCTTGGCCAGCTGATAAAGGCTTGGCCCTGGTGGTTGGTGGAGGTGCCACAATAGTTGCCCATGGATCATCGTTATCAAGGGTGGCACTAGCATTTGCGTTTAGAGGCTTTTCACCCACTTTTGGAGCTGGGGCAGTAATTAAACAACTTGCAGCAACACCTTCCCTCAAGTATGTGTAAGTTAGTATTTACTATATAGTTTTTGAAATATAAACAACTTGCAGCAACACAAGTATGTGTACCTTAGCAATACTTAATCTACATATACATCTTTAGCAATTATAAGCCAATTGCTTAGTAGTTTTATGCTGACCTATTCGATGTCAAAGATTTGCACGCGTTGGGCATGCTTTAATTGGCGTTGTGTATGATATTTTTGTACGGATTAGTTATATATGACATGGTAAGTTTTTAAAATTTGATAAAAAAAGAGTGTTGCAGCTTGAAGGTATGAAGATTTTATCTATACGAATAAATGTAGTTTACATGTTATATTGATGTTGGCCTCTGCTTTGCAGATTTTGAAATGTGTGTTCTTGCTTGATCACGGTTTATGCAGGTCAATTCATAGAGGTAATTTGCAGTTTTAAGGTTTGAAGGTTTAATATATTTAACACAGTTTTTTTATTTGACTTGATACTTTACTCGAGTATGATAGATGACTTCTCACTGGTTGTTGCGCGGGAATGAGCAGCTTGGGCAATTTAATAACGGGGAAAGAGATAGGAAAGGATTGATGAGTTTATCGATGGAGATTCAGGTGAGTAGCTGGAGTCGATTGTGGGCAAGTGCGAGTGTTGTAGGTAAATCTTGAGGTTTATATTGTTGCATATGGAGGAATATTTATTGTATATCACTTCTTACATTGATGCTCCTTAACTTGATTAAGTAGTGTTTGTCTATAGTTTTCATTTACACAAAACAACAATGCCCTTTTCAGTTAGTCCTTTTCCTGATGATGTTCTTCTATCTCTGCACAGGTTCTGACTCACACTGAGTTCTATTATAGCAGTAATCTACTCTAAGACTCTCAATTTTCTCAATTTCTTGCTTAATACAGGTCTGTATATCACTTATTTTTTGCTCCCAAACAGACGGTATTTTATAACCTATGCATTGTCTAATCTTTGGTGATTCTAAGGTGTTATAATTGCTGTTAGATGTTTAATTTTGGTTTTCTGTGGTATTTTTTTTCATACTTAATTAATTGTGTTTGGATTTTGCTAAAGTACAATATTAATTTCTGCAAGTTTATTTTGCACCAGTTAAAAAAAGAACTTAAAAGATGGTTTACTTTTATGTGTATGATATGAACCCACTGAATATGGGTCAAACCCGCACCTTTAATATGGGTTAGACCCGGGTTCAGTTAACAGAAGATGGGTCCAGAAATCCAAGGTTAAAACAAAACAGTTCTATTAGCATTGTTGTTATTATATCACCATTAAAGTCTTTCAAAGAAAATGAATTTCTTTTTTCATTTTCTTACGTTTCTTTTTCTGTTTCTTCTATTGTCATTGTTTTCTGTTGAGTTTTAACTAGAAGTTGCAGGCATTGGTTTCATTTTTTAGTGTGTTCTTATGGGTGTTTTTTAATGTCTAAAGTTTGCAACTTAGGGTTTTCTTTGTTAATCTGGACATACCATAGCTTGACCATATTGTAGAAATGTAAAGACTTCATTGTTCTATGGTACGTTATGTTTGTTTCTGGGTTGGAGGATTGGTTTCAGTAGTGTATGAAACTCTACTTGCAGTGTAAAATTTGGTGGGAGGATTTAGGATAATGTAGGATATTCAGACTTTGTTAAAATCTATAGTTGCTGCAAATTTCTATTTGGATATAACCATGTAAACAAAAACTTGAACACCATATAAAAGCATACCATTCAATGTGAATCCAGTTTGAAGAGCTAATTAAATACTTAACAAGTAACAATTGCGTTTTCACACCGGTTCTTGATTACGAACATGCAAATGGAGCAATTATTACCTGAATTTAAATGTACTTATGGAGGTACTCAAATCAGGAAGTTGTTCTCCCAGATCCTTATGTATCTGTTGTCATTCACATCATCTTTAAGGTGTTATCCCAAATTCCTATGTGTTCTGTTGTCATTTAAGTTTTGTGATTATGAAGAGGTTGTGATCATTGTGAAATCACCACTAAATGTTGCACAGAAAATGATCACTCTGACTGCAACTTTGCAGAGGAAGATCCTACGACAAGAAAACAACACGGACTGGAAGGTAGCTTGAATATGCAAAGACCGCACAAGAAAATGAGGCGTCTGATTGCTGTGCAGCCTTCAGTATCATTCGTCCCTTTATCGTGCTCCTGTACAGGTTGTAGAGGAGCTTGAAAGGCTGAGACGTCGGTTTTTGTTAGGGCGATTCTAAGCTCCTTGGGGTATGCATTGATCGGTGGGGGATTGGCTTTGATTTTGTGGTTCCTGGAATCATAATTCGGAGAACAAAACGGTGATTCGGGGTATTTATCTTGCCACAATTTGTTGTATTTGGAAAACCCGTAACAAGAAGGTTTTTAGAGCCAAGGGCGTTTCCACCTCTGATGTCGTTGGCGAAGTCAAATCTACTTTTTCATGCTATAAGTAGAAGGGAGGTTGTAAAGAGTTAAATAAGATGAAACTGTGCAAAGTCGATATGGTTATGTATTATTGTATCATGTATTATGAAGATGGAACTTATTTCCACCGTACAAAATCCTTTTATAGTGAAGTATAAAAAGATTCATGGGTTGATATGATTATATATTATGCATTATGTATTATGAAGATGGAACTTATATCCACCGTACAAAATCCTTTTATAGTGAAGTATAAAAAGATTCATGGGTTGAAAAGGTTTGTGCTCCTTTAGCATCCTGCTTCGCTTGATTTTATGGTTTTTAGTGTATGCTAACAACCACTTAAAGAAGGTGTCCGGGCTCCTATTGAACAATATTTTGTCTTTTCTTGCATACATCATGTTTTGGAAAAATGGTTTTATAAAAAGGAAAATCAATATGGTGAGAAAACATTTATATAAAT
This sequence comes from Deinandra increscens subsp. villosa, assembly GCA_039602395.1. Classification (NCBI taxonomy): domain Eukaryota; kingdom Viridiplantae; phylum Streptophyta; class Magnoliopsida; order Asterales; family Asteraceae; genus Deinandra; species Deinandra increscens. The sequence goes on from JBCNJP010007739.1 coordinate 12,129, forward strand.
CGTGAAATGGATTTAGTCTTATTGGAAAATCAAAGTGGGTTTACTCTTATTGGAAAATCAGTTTGGTGTTCAAAACATTCATATATAGTTTTTCTAATTAATAGTATAATTGTTATCAGAAAAGTCGTCATAAAAGTATAAGATGGTTATTAAGGTATCAAGCTCTATCCATAATAGGTTTGTATAATTTGAAGAGGTTTTTAGTTGTTCCAAAAAGAAGTGAATAGTATATATATTAAATGAGAAAACTAAAAGATGCATGTATCGCCTTATAAATTGATAAACTAATAGAAAATTACTAATAACTTCGCATGTACTGTCTTATAAATTGTCGTCGCGCCGCATCGCACTAAAAGTAATGAATATCACGTTGTAAATTGTCGTGCCATCATAACGCGCCAACAAATGACGAATAATGCGCTGTAAACTATCGCCGCTGCAACGCGCGGGCACCATCCTATATATATATATATATATATATATATATATATATATATATATATATATATATATATATAGGGGAAGGATCCTGCGAAAACACATTTTTTTTATGAGAACTACGTAAACAAATCTTAAAACCTACATAACTTTTTCATACGTTAATATTTTTTTTAAAATTTGCACCAAAAGTCTTAAAATTATATTATCTTTAATCCTATAAAAGTTTTACAAAACTTAACGTTTTTTTTTATTTTTTTAAATATTTTTTTTGTGTGGTGCACATGTGCATCACAAAAAAAACTCATACTTTTAGTATGAGTTGATATATTTTTTTTCTTAGTAGCACCATATGTCATATATTTTCATCATTTTTTTGCGTTTTGTAAGGAAAAATAGAGCTTGAAGATTTCCGGCTGAAATGCCAATTTTACTAGTTCCGGCTGAAGTTGAAGTTGAAGCGGAATTCACACTTCAAGCGGAACAGGCAGTTCAAGCGGAAATAAGCAATTTTGGTACTTAGCGAATATTCCGGGTGAACTCGATTATCCACCAGATAAAGAGTTCAACCTGACTTTTCCTGAGATGTCTTTTCAGCAAGTCCAATCCTGCAAAAGCTTCTCATATGCTTCTAAATCAGATTTAAGCCGCTCTCCTAAAGTAGATTGTTGCTGCCAACACGCAAGTTATTCCGATTGTCGATGTTTATTCTTTTAGTAGTTTGTATTTGACTTTTATGTTTACGGTCTAGATTAGATCGCATGTGTCACACCCCCAATTAACCACTAACGGAATTTATACCGTTAAGGGGTGCGAGCAAACCAGGACCACAACCATTAGTTACAAATACTAAACGAATCAGAGTAAAGTCCAAATGTTCATAATAAAAACAGTTTAAAAGTACGCAGCGGAATAAAAACATAAGTGTCTTAGCACTAACCACGTGCTTTAATTACAGAACATAAATAGTTGTTTAATTCCCAATTTAAGTTTAAAATAAAGTTAAGTAACTTAAAGCGCCATGCCAACCTCCAGTGGATACTCCTCAACGATCTGCAAAAGTGAAAACCACACAAGTGTCAACCTAACGGTTGGTGAGTTCACGGTGGGCATGTCATGCATTGGCCCGGTCTCATAAGCGTATGTAACAACATATAATAAGTATTAGTTTTGCAAACATTTCCGAGTGTTGAATTATCGAATATGCACTAGTTGAGTAAAAGTTAAAGCGGTCAACCGATATCGCGGGTAGCTAATCCGGTTTCCATGCACTAAGGAAGTTCGTACCAGGGCTGAAAGCTGACGTATCAGAGTTCGGCATTTGCCGATGGTGTGTGCCTCCAGTTGTGTTCCTCTTGGGACCCACAACTAAAACAGGCTGATATTGAACTCCGTTCGGCCTTCAACCGGTTGGCTACACATTTGTGTACCGCGGAGCAGGGTTTGTCAAACCTTCAGTAGATCTACCCAACATCCCCTTGCTTCTCAGATCAACGGTACTAAATTGTTGAGGACTTTTTAAGTTTTAAGGCATCCTTAGAAATCATGTGATATCATTTGGTTTAGACTTTAACCTACACTAGTCATATTAAAAACATTTATTCTGGATTTCATTTGAAATCCTAAAAAGAGTTTAAGTGTCAAAATGGTTGTTCCGGATTTCCTTTGAAATCCCAAGTGTTATCGAATAGTTGGTTGCGGATTTCCTTTGAAATCCCAAAGATGGACAGTTGCAAGTGCTTCCCATAAAGCACTCCAACTTCCATAACAGATATCCCATTTGGCGATACCTCAAAATGTCAGCGTTGTTTTCCGTTTAGTATATTCGTTGTGACCCAAACGGGCTCACGATTAAAGGTTTGTGAAACTCACCTTAGGTTGCTCAGCTTACACTTCAATTAATCCAAATATCGTTTGCTAACGATTAAAGGTTTGTGAAACTCACCGCCTTATAAATTGATAAACTAATAGAAAATTACTAATAACTTCGCATGTACTGTCTTATAAATTGTCGTCGCGCCGCATCGCACTAAAAGTAATGAATATCACGTTGTAAATTGTCGTGCCATCATAACGCGCCAACAAATGACGAATAATGCGCTGTAAACTATCGCCGCTGCAACGCGCGGGCACCATCCTATATATATATATATATATATATATATATATATATATATATATATATATATATATATATAGGGGAAGGATCCTGCGAAAACACATTTTTTTTATGAGAACTACGTAAACAAATCTTAAAACCTACATAACTTTTTCATACGTTAATATTTTTTTTAAAATTTGCACCAAAAGTCTTAAAATTATATTATCTTTAATCCTATAAAAGTTTTACAAAACTTAACGTTTTTTTTTATTTTTTTAAATATTTTTTTTGTGTGGTGCACATGTGCATCACAAAAAAAACTCATACTTTTAGTATGAGTTGATATATTTTTTTTCTTAGTAGCACCATATGTCATATATTTTCATCATTTTTTTGCGTTTTGTAAGGAAAAATAGAGCTTGAAGATTTCCGGCTGAAATGCCAATTTTACTAGTTCCGGCTGAAGTTGAAGTTGAAGCGGAATTCACACTTCAAGCGGAACAGGCAGTTCAAGCGGAAAGAAGCAATTTTGGTACTTAGCGAATATTCCGGGTGAACTCGATTATCCACCAGATAAAGAGTTCAACCTGACTTTTCCTGAGATGTCTTTTCAGCAAGTCCAATCCTGCAAAAGCTTCTCGTATGCTTCTAAATCAGATTTAAGCCGCTCTCCTAAAGTAGATTGTTGCTGCCAACACGCAAGTTATTCCGATTGTCGATGTTTATTCTTTTGGTAGTTTGTATTTGACTTTTATGTTTACGGTCTAGATTAGATCGCATGAGATCAATGGCTGTCATTGATCTCATTAGCACTATATATAGCATGTTATCTCTTAGTTTACACATCATCATCAATGTGGTTATCACTTGTAATAGTGTAGCTTTGAGTTAATGCAAATAGTGCCGAATATTCGATATTTCGTTGTCTTTACTATTCTGCAAATCAAGCATTTACATTATACAAGAGTTTAATATCGCTTAAGTAAAGTGAAATATAACTTTAATTCCGCAGGGTTATATTTGCAAGTAAAGGGCTTAGTTTTAGTTTATTCATAACTAATAACGATCCTACAAGTGGTATCAGAGCTTTGGCTCTCACTTTGAAGACTTTTTGTGCTTCAAAGTCGATACTTTACTTGCTTACTTTACAAGCTTCGTTGTTTTATCTTTCTAAAGGTTTTTCAAAATGAGTGATTTCAGTTTAAGTTGCCCAAATGGCTCCTCCAACAAACCACCAATGTTCACTCCTGATGACTTTGGTACCTGGAAACTCAGGATGGAAGGTTTTGTTAGGATTTTGGACCGTCGTATTTGGAAATCTTTCACTGAAGGACCCTACTCACCAATGGTTTCATCTGCTGATGATGCAGAAGTCAAGATACCTAAGCCATTAGATAAATATGTTGAATCTGACTACACTGCTCTTGAATTTGACCATAAGGCATATTGGACTCTACAGGCTGCACTTCCTAATTCCATTTTAAGTGGGTTTAAAGGATATAAAACTGCATTTGACCTGTGGAATGCCTTAAGTGAAATGTATGAAGGAACCAGTGAAGTAAAAGAAAACAAGAAAGATGTTTTAAAACAAAAGTATGAAAACTTTACTTTTAAATCTGGTGAAACAATGACAAACCAGTACTTAAGATTTGTCTCGTTGCTTGATGAACTCCAAAAAGTGGATGTTAAACTAGAACAAGTAGATGTGAACAGAAAATTCCTACGTTCCCTGCCTTCTGTGTGGACAGTTTACACAGTAAGCATCAGGGAATGCAAGAATTTGAAAAAGATGAGACTCAGTGAACTTCATGGCATACTCAGTGCTTATGAAATGGAACTAGATCTTAAACAAAGCTCATCTTCTGAATCAACTCAGCTGTTCTCATCTGCACTAGTAACCACTGATTTTAACAGTCAAAGGTCATCCAACTCATCATCATATTCCTCACCTATAGTCAGTTTCCCTGAGACACCAAGGTGTCAAGAGAACTTTTCAAACTCCTTTGAAAGTTCTCACAATGCTCATGTAGCAGCTGACTCTTATCAAGGCTTCATACCTGAAGATCTTGAATGCATAGGTGCTGATGATTTAGAAGAAATGGATATAATGACTCAACTTGCCATGGTTTCTGTAAGAGCTCAAAGGTTTTACAAAAGGACAGGTAGAACCTACAAGGGAGCAAAAGGTGCTCACATAGGCCTTGACAAAAGTAAAGTCAAATGCTACAACTGTCACCAACTTGGTCATTTTGCAAGAGAATGCTCTCAACCAAGAAGAGAAGGACAGAATCAGAACCATGCTCAAGGAAAAAATCATGGAGGAAGCAATTCAAACAACAACAATTCTGGAAACAACTCAGGTTCACACCCCACCCCACCAAAGCCAACCGGAAGTCAAAACCACCAGAACGTGGTAGCTGCTGTTGCAAATCAAACATCATGTGTTGAATGGGAAGATTTCGTTGCTGAGTTTGAACCCATTAACCATGCTTTAATGGCCAAACAGGACTCCATCTCAGATCAGGTAAATTCTATCCCTGAGAAAGTCTTAGAGAACCTATGTAGCCCTGCCTGCATAGAACAAGTGGCAAAATATCGAAATCACAACACTGATTTGATTGATGAAGTTTCAAACTTAAATGAGTTAAAGGAATGTTTTAAGAAAACTGAATCATCATACATTTCAAAGATTGAAAACTTAACCAAAGAGTATGAACAGTTAAAACAAACCAACTCAGTGCTTGAAACACAGCTTGATGACTTGCTGTCAAAACTTGAGAAATCAAGAAATGAAACCAAAGATGCTAAGGCTGAGGTTGATGTTCTAGAGATCAAGCTGAAAGATGCTTTGTTTACTTGTGACAAATTTCAAACAGCAAACAAAAAGGCTGAAAAACTGTGGATGGGAGGGATGTATGGTAAAGTAGGTGTTGGCTATAACTCTGTTGAGCCACCAATTGAATACTCACCTATAATCAAACCTGTCACACCCCCAAAATACCACTAACGGAGTTTATACCGTTAAGGGGCGCGACTAGACCAGGATCCACAACCACAGTTACAAATACTAAACGAATCAGGGTTAGTTCAAACACAAATTATAGATAAAGTCTCAGATACAACGCAGCGGAATAAAATATGGTCTTATAGCACTAACCACGTGCTTTACAAAGTTAACATTGTTTTAAAATTCCCAAGTATAGTTTTAAATAGAAATAA
>JBCNJP010007740.1:0-32854 GCA_039602395.1 Deinandra increscens subsp. villosa
GAACAATTAGACTTAATTAATTTGGTCACACTAAATCCGCATGCGATCCTATGGTGTCATCAGCAAGAAGTCATCAACTAACAGCAAATCCTGCAACATGTATAAAATAAAGGTCAACTACGAATAGTTGGTGAGTAAACATAGGTTTAGTATACCATATAGTTTAAAGCATTACGATTCAATGAGTCAAGTGTTCAATCCAAATCATGATCGACAAGTCATATAAGTGATGTGCACCAAGCCTAGACGGTAAGGGAACAATCACCCGACGGCCAAGCCAAGGCAGCCCCGGGTGGGTCGTCAGCCAATAGATCTATCATTCTTGCCACGGCTCAAAGGTTAATGGTACACATGCGATTAGCGATTAGTGAATATCCACACATAGAATCCAACAAGTATCACACATAGAGCACATGGAATCGCATAGAATTTTGCATCATAAAGAGTTTAGGGTTTTGAATACTGATACATGTTGTACCCCAAAACATTGAAATGAAAGAGGGGCTATGAATACTCACCTGATGCGGAGACACAACTTGAAAGTACGACACCATGAAATGAGAGAAAAGTAGACCCGATGATAACCTTGACGACAAATCGTGATTGAGCCAAAATAAATAAATATATAAGTAAAGTGATAATCGCGACTTAAAATGACACGACACGACACAAACGACTCACGACTCATTGGTGATATGGTGAGGTGATACGTATGATATGGGTCCAATCCTAAACTAGGGGTAAGGTCAAAGATCCTGTTAGAACATTTTCTGTGTGACGTGTGTGTATCTCCGTTAGAGCATTTACAGGAGGTTCCTTATCCTTAACCTTATAATTTATACTTTTATTATTATTTTTTCTCTCTTTTCCACTCACAACCATAATTAAATAATACTTTTTATACCTTTATCATTACATTTTCTCTCTCTTTCAATCCCTAAATTTTAACAAATCACCAAACTTTTTGTCAAATATACAGATTTTGTAAAGTTTTTCTCTCTCCTCTACTCACAACCACTCACAACCAAACATTAAATTATACAGATTTACACTCACATATTTTTAAGGAACCTACCGTGAATGCTCTTAGTTGTTGGTTGGAATTGTTAAATAGTATATAGCGTACCAGGGAAATACTATACATATCAGTTGGTTCGTGACATTCAAGAACAACTTTCTCATAACCGTTTTCCCGAGTTCATCATCTACAGAGAGAGATTTTTGATCTTGAATTTCAGAGACTTTTATGTTTAGATCGTTGATTAGGATCATTCAACGAGTTCATATCTTGTAATCATTGAATCAATTGAGCTATAAACAGAGATTTATTTATGATTTCATGTTCTTCATTTTCGGTGATCTTTCGGTCCAAAATCGGTGTACAAATCACTAGATCGGGACAAATCGGTTTTACAGATCCTAATTTGGCTATTTATATAAAAGTCAAACAAAGTCAACAAAAGTCAACCAAAGTCAATTTTCATGGTAAGATTAACAAGGTAAATCAAATTTTAACATACAAGATCAGATCTAACATAATTTACCATGGATTATATATATATCCATATGAATCTAGCATGGACCTAGTCAAATCTACCATGAATTAGTCAAATCTAGCATGATAGTCAACATTTGGGCATAAAACAAACCCTAATTAGCATGCATGGGTGAATCTAACTACATCAACACATAAAAGTACATAATTTGATGATCTCACATATAGATCTTACCTTTCATATCAAGAATATTATAGATCTAAACATTTTATGATGTAATTATGTCATCTTGATGATTATGACACATAATTCTAGCCCTAGATGACACACATCTTGAGATATATTCATTTTAACATATAAAACCCAACCTTGATGCTCATAGCACATGGATCTGGTACTAAACAAAATGCATGCGGTAGATCAAGTCCATTTGAAACATAAAAATAAAATCTTGATGAGAAAATCCCTAGATCTAACCCTAAATGACATGCTTTTCATAGATCTAGTCATTTTGACACATAAAAACCCAATCTTTATCAAAGAACACCCTAGATCTATATCATATCACTTATTCATCATGTTCTAATCTCATATCCATAATCAAAATCACAACTTTCATGAAGATCCATACACCAAATTGTATGAAAAACCTAGATCTATAGAGATTTCACCATGGATTCAAGTTAAATGACAAGATCAAGGAAAAAGGCGGAATATTTAATCATAAAAACCCTAGATCTATCACTTATAACATGGATTCAAGCCAAACATCATATAAAGTTCGGACCTTGATAGGAGTAGAAGAGAGAATTCAAGATACTACAACATAGTTTGAAGATCACATACCGAATGGGGTGATTTTAGCTTGATACTAAGCAAGAAAGCCTTGATCCTGGACCTTAAATCTTCAAGGAAGATGATCCCTGGGGTTTCCAGCCGTTTAGGGTCGTTTGGGAGTGATTTAGGGGAGAAAAATGGGGGCTAAAGAGGTTAATGATGCTTAAATACTCGAAATTTAGGATTTCTGCCAAAAAATAACCATGGGCGTACCGCCCTGAAATAATCAATTCTGGGTGTACCCCCCAGAAGTGACCGTCTGGTTCTTAATTATCGATTTCATGATTCGGGTGCTCGATTCTTCGTTTTTCAATGTTTTCGATTCCCGTTTCTTCCCAAACCACTCAATTAAGGGTCCCATCATGTTCATAACATTAAATCAACTCAAAATGATAACAAATACGTCGCTTAACTCCAACGTGTGCACAAATTAGGTCAAATTAGGCAATTTTGGTCGGTTTTGGCGGACGTATCGATTTTGGGCAATTCACCAACGATTCGCGACTCGATTAAGTGTGTGATGACTCATGACATGATAATTGAGTATTAGACTCATAAAAACTTTGAATTTGATATACGGTGACAAAAAATGAGGTTCCCGATAAACGACGGATCGCGTATTAAAATCGCGTAAAAACCCAAAATTGCTTTATTTTCGATTTGAGACACGCAATTTGATTCCAAATCATTGTAATTAAGTATTCGGTTCCGAAAATCGATTATAAGTCATTTAGATCCATTAATTAGGGTGTAAACACTCGAAATTCTCTTATAAGGGAAAATGCTTATTGCTGTTTCGAAGGATGCCAATGGGTACATACTTCCGGTGGCTTACGCTATCGTTGACGAAGAAACGAATGAAAGTTGGAGCTGGTTTCTTCAACAGTTTGGAAGGCATGTAAGATCACCTGCTGCCCATAAGAGTCTTTGTGTGATTTCAGACAGACATAAGGGAATTATAAATGCTATGAATAACCTTGAAGGCTGGAAGGAGCCAGATGCATATCATCGTTATTGCCTACGTCACATTCGTAGCAACTTTATGTCTAAGTTCAAGTCAGTTGAACTTAAGCAGTTATGCTGGGGAATTGGCTCCACGTTACAGCCGAGAAAGTATCGGGTTTTGGTGAGAGAGATGAAAAGTAGGAATCCAGAAGCTTGGAACTACCTTTATAAAATTGGTTTAGAGAAGTGGACTTTGTATCATGACGATGGGCATCGCCGTTGGGGTAACCTCACAACCAACATCTCTGAGAGCATGAACAATGCCTTAAGGGGTGGTCGGCTGCTACCAATAAAGGCTATTATTCAATACACCTTTGACAAGACCGTCAACCACTTTCGAAAGCACAGACAGATAGCTGTTTGTTGTAGTACTCACTTGCCCCCTCGCATCTGGGGATCTTTTTTGATGAGCAGTGCGAAGGCTAGGGAGCACACTGTGACCGAGTTCAACCTTGATCTTGGTACTTATAGGGTCACATCAAAGGTGCACCCAAACGACGACGGTGGCAACGACTACACAGTCGCATACAGGCAAAAAACATGCAATTGTTTTAAGTGGCAAACACAAAGAATTCCATGTTCACATGCAATTGCAGTGTGTAATTACAGAGGTGAAGGTGCCGATGTGTCTAAAATTATCCATAAGGTTCATAAGACAGCAACTTATCGCCATCAATACCAGAGTGATTTTTTCCCACTTTCACACCCAGATACATGGAGTGATCCCACTTGGAGCATTAGAGCAAACCCCGATAAGTTGATCAAATCTAGGGGAAGAAAGAGATCAGCAAGGTTTCATAATGAGATGGATGCTCACCACCCCGAAGAAGCCGGCCCTAAAAAATGTTCGATTTGTAGGCTTCCAGGGCACAACATGCTTAAGTGTCCCAACGGGCGTTATTAAATAATAATTACTATGTGCTTAATATGTATGATCGAGTTATTCAGTTGATCAATCAAATGAAATCTATTTATGAGAAATGGCCATCTTAACGTGTCGTTTTCACCCATTATACATCGTATTTAGTTTTTGCATTTCAAACATGAAACATAGTACTTATAACAAGCTTTTCATTCATGTATCATACATGCTAAACGGAGGTACGAGTGATGATATACAAGAGGTACAAAACAGCAAATCAACAAGATTTTCAACAATTTTAGGTTTAGATGGCCATCTTAACGTGTCGTTTTCACCCAATATACATCGTATTTCGTTTTTGCATTTCAAACATGAAACATAGTACTTATAACAAGCTTTTCATTCATATATCATACATGCTAAACGGAGGTACGAGTGATGATATACAAGAGGTACAAAACAGCAAATCAACAAGATTTTCAACAATTTTAGGTTTAGATGGCCATCTTAACGTGTCGTTTTCACCCAATATACATCGTATTTAGTTTTTGCATTTCAAACATGAAACAGAGTACTTATAACAAGCTTTTCATTCATATATCATACATGCTAAACGGAGGTACGAGTGATGACATACAAGAGGTACAAAACAGACAAATCAACAAGATTTTCGAAAGCAACAAAGTTCAGTACATTAGTTTTGATAACGATACTTATAAAACTGATTCGCCATGTAGTTACGGTACCTCTCACACATGGATTTGAATTGATTATCCATGTCTAATGTCTTCCCCTGCACTAGCATTTGCATTAAAAAACATACAATAACTCCCGATTCAGCACCGAGGTCACCACCATTCTTAGGCAAATAGTCTTCACAAACAACGTGTGTTAGTTCCTTTTCATTTGCCTTTCTAACTAGGGGATCAGAGTACCTTTTCTTCCAGTAACCAACTAGGTGCAACAAATTATCCATATAATGTGGAATGAGTGCTATATATTTGGTGTACACCAGTTGTCTGATACATCTCACGGTATACGTGGTTAGTCCAATACTGAACCATCTCCATTGTATCTAGGTCGATTCGGATAAGTATCCAGTCATCAATGGATTCGATGTGTAATGGGAAATAAACATACCGAACCTCCCAAAATGGAGGGTAAAGTTCGTCTTTTCCATTAGCATATGTCACTGGCATGTCCTCCCATTTTTGAACTGACAGTTCAGCTCGAAAGCTTGGTGGTAAGATTGTCCAATTCAGCCCCGCCGTACCCTTTTTTGCTATCTTTTCAAGTCTCATGCGCATCATTCGTCTAACCCATCCTGTAACATGCTGTTCGTACAATAATCTATAATCAAATAATCTGGAATAAAATATATTAGGGGAAACTAAATATTATATTATTCATACCGTTTTGAATAGACGGCCATCGTTTTCATAACCCAAGAGAGTTCCCCAAAAACGCTTGTCTAAGTTTTTGTTTTTCTAGCACAATCGATTGACAGTATGCTGCATCACCATTGAAGTAGAACTCAAAGGCATTTGGGGACCAAAGGTAAGATGTAATTTCATCTACTAACACGAATTCAATTCTTTTCGTTTCTTTGTTTCTCGTAGCGTTTTCTATCAATCAAACCAAAAGAGGTTAGATTATTTTCGCCATCCAAATGCATATTTAATTATAACATATTTTAATTAAATCAACTAACCAGGTAAGAAGCGACCCTGATAAATTCTATCTGCCATGTGTCGTCGAAATCGCAGGCACTTGTCTTTAAAATCTCCCTGCATATTAACAGTTTTATTGCGAACCAGATTATGCATTAACAAACACATTAGAATTCCTGAATCACCCCCGAGTTCAGCACCACCCTGAGGAAGATACTCTTCATTAGCAACGTGCACGTTGAGATCTCTGTTTTCGGAACTCAGTGGTGGTCCCTTATAATGATGCCAGTAATGTATCTCCTCCAACAACCACTCGAAACCTATCGGAAGTGTTTCTAATATTGGCGAAATCAACTTCCTATATTCATTTGAATATCTATGGTTGGTCCAATACTGAACCATCTCCATCGTATACAAGTCGATACGAGCAAGAAACCACTCATCAATATCTGTAACATATAACGGAAAATAGACATACCGAACCTCCCAGAATGGAGGATATAATTCATCACTTCCGTTAGCGTACATCGCACCATGCTTGGTTTTTACATCTATTATATCATTACGAAACTGGGGTGGTAGAATGGTCCATTGAAGCCCTAAGGAGCCGTTCTTCCTTACTTGGTCAAGTCTACATTCCATCATTCGCTTGACCCAGCCTTCAATATGCTGTAATTTTAAATATTATTATATACATTGTGAGCAAGGTAAAACATTAGAGAGAAGAAACATAAAGAAACGAAAATTAAATTACCAATGTTGAAAGACGCCCATCAGACTCGTAACCCAACAGGGTCCCCCAAAAATGTTTGTCAAGGGGGTTCAAGTCCAGATAACGGGAGAAGCAACATACAGCATCCCCATTGTTGTAGAACTCAATGGCATTAGCAGACCAACTGCCGTCGACCCCCTCGGTCATAGCTTCAGTTGTTTTTTCCGGCACACCTTCCAGGACATCCTCCGTCGGCACAGCTTCCGACACAGCTTCAGTTGTTTTTTCTGGCATATCCTCTGGGACAACTTCAACATCGGCTTTCTTTGCAGACGATGAAGACGCAGAATGTTTTAAACTCATACGTCTCCATTTCACTGGAACCCAGCTAGTAGTTTTATTTGTTGGTTGTGAATGGTATTCTTGGTCAGCCAAACCTTTGCCTTTGTTGTCTGACATTATATTTTTTAAGATGACCAAGGTTGATGATCAAGGTTGATGAGTGGTGATGGAAGATGTTGAACATTCAAGAGGTATTTATAGGGAGTAATGACCAAGGTTGAGAGTTATGGTAAATATTTAGCATGTGAATTTCCAGCCTGTTTTTCCAGGCTGTTTGAATGAAGCCAAAATTTTGCAGGTAGCATGTGAATTTCCAGCCTGTGTGTTTTTGCAGGTTGCTTTTTCCTAGCTGTTTTTTGCAGGTATACGTTTTCTTTTGCAGGTTGATCACATGTTACACCATAAAGACTACCTAGTTAATATTAAATATAATATTTGAACCTTAATATTAAACATAATATTTAAACCTTAATATTAAACATAATATTTAAACCTTAATATTAAACATAATTAAATAACTGAAAAGCTACCTAATTAATTTATTAAAAACAAACACCACAAATACCACCTAATTTAATTAAACATCAGTAGAACGACTGTTTTTCAAACTTAGATATTTTATAAATAAATAAATAAATATTTATTTAAATTTTCAATCATTATTATTTGAATATTAAACCATTTAAAATAAATATGATTTAATAGCCAACGGCTAGTTTTTTAAACTTAGATATTTTAGCCAACGGCTAGTTTTCAAAAGGTTATAAGTAGAACTCAGATTCACACATCTAGTCTCATTTCACCACCACCAACCAACCTCTACCACCACCATGTCTAGCACACCTCCTGAAGATGTCTCAGAGCACTACCGGATGTTGTGGTTAACCCGCTATGAACAACAACTTCCACCACCACCACCACCACCTCAAGCTCAAGTACCCAACTAGTTCAACCACATCCACAATCACCTCCACCAGCACCAGCACCATCACCACCATCATCACCAACCACCACCACCTCCACCTTACCAACCACGACCACCTCCACCTTACCAACCACCACCACCTCCACCAATCACCCAAATGAACAACCTCCACTGCGGCGAGTCAAGCAATGCTGCTGCAAGAAGAGTACGACAACCTCGTGTTGGTCGTACACCATCCCCACCATTTGTTGATGATGACCATGCTGAAGAGTGGGAAGCACTCTTTGATTTGGAACGGGAAGCAGAAGCTGGGATGAACATTGAAGATGTTCACAACGTTGATGATTTTGAGACTTGGTACTATGGACAAGTACACCATCCAGATGACTACGTCTCAGATGGATACAACGGCTACTCGTCTGATAACTCGTTTCATGGTTAATAATCTACGTGTGTTTGTGTAATGGTTAGGTTGTCTGTTTAATGTTTGTTTTTCAGTTTGAATAAGTAGCTTAGGTTGTTTTTCAGTTTGAATAAGTAGCTTAGGTTGTTTTTCAGTTTTAATAAGTATCTTAGGTTGCTTCACAATCTAATTTTATATTTTTATTTTATATTAAAAACGCGTTTATTATTTATTATTATTTTTATTTAATAAACGTGTCTCTCCCAACGGCTATATTAACAGCTATAAAATTTGAACGGTCAAATTTATTTTTTAATTATTTATTATTATTTTAAACGGCTATAATTGTTTTTTTATTAAATATTTATTTATTAAATATTTATTTATTATTTATTTATTTTTTAATTATTTATTTATTAATTATTTATTTTTTAATTATTTATTATTGATTTTATTTAATAAACGTGTCCCAACCATTCATCATTTCAAACATTAAATAACAATAGAAAATACAAACATTTAAAGTAACAACAATAGAAAATACAAACATTTAGTGACCATGACCACGCCCTTGGGGATTATATAGTGGCCCACCGGATATCGGACATCTAGTTAGGTTTCTTCGTCGACGACCACGTCCTAATTGTTCAGCGTCATCGTCCGGTTGATCTTCATATGTGGACTCGTCGTTTCCTCTATACGTTATTGGTGTTAAATCCCCCCTGTAAGGTGGACCATTGTAGTCCTCTCGGTGAAATCCCTGTTGGTGGTAGTTGGGAGTATCAAATAAATTAAAAAAAGAATAATATGGCTGAGTCTGGGTTGGCTCTGGTGGTTGGGGTGTATAATAGTCTTGATTATCCGGAAAAGATATACTTGAGGGGCCACATTCGTTCGAAAATTGTTGGTTTGACCAGGGGGGGTACCCTGAACCACTTGCTTGGCTACTCCAATTTGTAAAAGCAGAACCAGCAGTTTGAGAGAATACATTAGGTTCAAACATTGAACTACTAGATTCTGAATTTTCCGTATTGTTGAAATTTTGTTCATTTCCTGCAAGTGGTTGACGAAAATCATAATAATGATCCTCGTTCATAAAAAGGTCTTGCCTTGTAGCCGGTCGCTCGATATTATAAGGAGGTTGCGTTGGAAAATCAAACGGGTTCCATTGGCTAATGGGACGTTTGATAGTCCAAGTGATGCTGTGCACCGACAAGATTCAAATATTGTGCCGCCAGCTATTGAACCCCACCCAGTTGATCATTAAGATTATACGGGTTATCTTGGTTGGACATTCGATGCATCTCACCAAGAGCCTGACCCTACAATGTTATCCAAGTAAACAAGTTATATTTTTTTTAAATAATATATATATATATATATATATATATATGTATATAAGAAATAATAAAGACTTACCAACATTTCAAATCTACCACCAATATTTTCGTCCCTCGTGGAGGTTCCAGTTTGGGCACTTGGATTCTGAACAAAAAAGGCGGTTCTCTCCAAGAACCATGACATGTACTCCGGGCTAGCCTTGTATTCACCACCACATGCTGACCCCGTTACTATGTTGGCCATACGATTAACCCAGTGAGACACAAAATGTGCATGGTGTTCCTTCCAGTCTTTTGAACCGGATCTTCCCGAGTAACTATGTAATGTGTTGTGTTGCTCGCGTGTTAGGAGAAGGTTTGTGGGGATTGTTTGAAACAGTCCAAACTGTCTCATAACCCTGCTGGGTACGTATGGCTCAACAACCTCAAAATATATAAGATACGTGTCACACTTCCAACACGCACTCCCCTTTTTGTATCTCCGATTAATCTGGGTTTCAGCATTTACATGCGGCATCCAAATAAACTATTCAAAAAAAATATTAAAAGTTAATATAGAATATAATAATTTGTAATAAAATTTGTTTATTACATTTTTTATAAATAACCTGGTCGGTGTTTAAACACTGGAACACAGAACGATAATGAGCCATTGAATGCTTTGCTACCCCAGGCCAGCTTAGGCTACCACGCCACCTACAAAGCATTAATATGAAAGTATGAAAGTGTTAAAACTTAATAGTAGATAAAAATGATAAAATATTTTCACACAAGTTGTGATTAAATTACCTTCCACCAAATGGTCCATCAAATTGGAACGTCTCTTTAATTTTTGGTGCAATTTGGGGTATTATTTCCCATGCCCAAAGTTGCAACAACATTAAAGAGCCACTAATCTCTATGGCTGAGGGCTCTGCGGCTTTACATAAATTCCTATAAAGATAGGCGAGAGCTGCACTACCCCAGCTGAGCTTTCCACACTCTTCAAAATTTTCTAAGTTTTGCAAATGGTAATAATACACGGTACTCCCTGAATGGTCAGGAAAAACAGTACCACCTGTTAGGTGGAGTACAATGCATCTTTCCATTTTCAAGCACTCTTCATCTCCAGCGTCGTTTCCTGGCCAATCATTCTCTATTTTTTCTAATAGAGAAGACAACCTAAGAGTGTTGTTGGTAATGTCTACCCCCCGCAGTGACAGCCCAAGTAGACGTTGACAACGTTCCTGTTTTTCAGGTGCCTCCCACCTGTGATTTGTACCAGATATTATCTGGTCACCAAGAGGTAAACCCCATAGCATCTGAACATCTTGCAGGGTTACCGTGACTTCACCAAACGGCAAGTGAAACGTGTGTGTTTCGGGACGCCACCGCTCCACAAGTGTTGTTAAAAGATGTTGGTCTATCTTGTCATAGTAACATTGTAACACCCCTCCAAACCCGGATTTTTTGATGTATTTCATCAACTTTTCCGAGAAATTATTGTCTCTAATTTTTTGGATCAAAAAATTCCAAAAACTTTGATCACACCGTCTAACTTTTAGAAGCTTATCTTTAAAAGTTGTAGAGTAATATAGATGGTAGGCTCGGTGATTAGTTCCCAAAAATAACAACTCGTCATTTCGGGGACCTGGATATATTTGTGCTCCTGCCATTGATGATAGTTATGCTATGGATTTTGAGTTGTTGACAAATATATTTGTAAAGGTTGGGATGGAGATGAATGAAGAAGATGAAGTACTTAGTAATTTGTGGAAATGAAAAAAATCTGTCGGGTTTATAAAATCAACTGAATGAAAGGGGGTTGGGAGAATTGATGGTGGTGGTTGTGGGCAGTCTTGCATGCGTGAGTTATTGTTGGCTGACATTTCGTAGCTAGGAAATGCGAAATAGGTCAGAGAAGGGAATCTCGCACCTGCGAGGTGCGAAATGGTCCCACCACACCAGCCCCCCCCCCCCCCCAAGTCCCGAGCCTAGATATCATGCACCGAAGCTGGAACCAAACCTGATTTCGCACCTGCCAAGTGCGAAATGCCCTTTTTTATAAATAAAAAAAATGAATACCCATTTTTGATGTTTTTTGGGGTAAAAAACCCATTTGTGAAAAAAATTCTGTCATAGAAGAAGTCATGCAACGAATGTAATTGTTGTACTTAGCGTTTGTGGGTTTGATGTACGACGGTGATATAGGCAGGAGATGCCCGAATCTTGTTTTGATTTTGAGTTTGGTGTGTTGTAAGACAACTGAGGAAAAAGAAACCGATTTGAAGGGGAGAGGGTTGGGTCATTTTGTATGAAGGTTGGGTCATTTTGTATGAAGTAAACAAAACTTTATAGAAAGTTGGTATTTGATCTCAAAATTTTGTTACATAATAAAATAATAAAATTAGCATCACACAAACATAAATTTTAACTGAAATCTTGAAAATATGACCAACCAAACATTGGGGTTTAAAACCAGAACCTCAAAGAGGCAAAACCAAGAACCGGTTTTAAGTATATGGCAAAGCTAGAACCTTTCTGGGGAACTTCATCAATCGATTAAACCGGCCATATTTCCAGCCAACATGGGTTTTTATCCTATTTATTTAAAAATGAGAACCAACAAAACAAAAGCCAATAAACATAATGGTGTAATATTGGTTCTTGCATCCCAACAAGTCCAAGTTGGAATTTGAATTAAGCATGTAAATGTAAATCCCATTTATATGGGTGTACACTGAACCACCAAATTATGATCAAAATATAATAATGATTAGTTGTAGATAATAAATCACAAAATTCTTGCAGGTTTCAAAAACCAAACCTGCCCAGTATCTTCATAACTCATGATCTCCTACTAGCATTCGATACGAACCGCTCCACTTTCAGAAGAAATAAACTTAGGCTTCTTGTTAACTTGATGCAAACACTGAATAACATCACCAATCTGAAAATCAAGACAATCGCGAAGAACAAGACCGCACTCGTTACCTTTCTGGACCGTTTCAACATCCTGAGTGTCTCTTTTTAATGAAACACAACACCCTTCAAACACAACTTCACCACTTCTTAGAAGCCTCATGGTGCACGACCTGCTGACATGGCCGTCCATGACTTTGCAACCAGCAATCTTTACATCAGCTCCTTTAGCTTTGCTTCTTCCTTTGAGTTCAAAGATGTTGAGAATTTGTGCCTCACCAGCCACCTCTGTCTCAAATTTTCCAGGTGCTTTTTCCACTATGAAGTTGCCAATATCTTCTAGAAGATGGTAGATCACTTTGTGTATTTTAATCTACAAAAAGATGTCGATATCATTATTTCATTCTAGTTATTCAATAGGAGCCAAATTTCCTGAGTGTTCCACTAAATTCATTCAGTTCTTTTTTTTTTCCCTCTAAAGTACTCAACTTTCATTGTGTATTCCAATCTTGTGATTTATTTTTATAAATGATAACTGTTTTTTAACTTAAGTAACCTAAATGAAACATATATGAATCCTAGTTACTATTTGTTGATTATTTTTTGCAAATTAACTTGAAGTAGGAGGTAGCAGTGAAAAAAAAAATCGCTAAATAATGAGTTTCAAAATTGAAATTGTTTATATAAATCAAATTGGAAAAAAAAAAAAAACAATCACTAAATAGTAACCAAGACGCATATATGTTCCATTTAAGTCACTTGATTTAAAAAAACATTTATAAATAAAATTCACAAAAATAAAATGCCTAATAAAAATTGAGAGACTTTAGAGTAACAACGGAATGTTTGAGTCATTTTGGTGGGACACTTGATAAACTTGGTTATTGAAATTCTCCCTTATTCAATATGAAATCACTTTAAGAACGCACATCCAAACACCCTGTTTTGCAAAATATACATACCTTTATATTGGCTTGAGCAGCAGCCAAACTGAGAGATGTAGGTGGAGTCCGCACGTTAAACCCAATGATACATGCCTTGGCAGCTTGTGCCAAGTCGAGATCGGACTGACAAATTGGTCCAACTCCAACATGGATAACATTCACAAAAACCTGATAAAAAGAAAATTGGTGAATTTGAGATAAAATGTATAAAGATACACATGAACACATTAGAGAAGTTATGGATTTGTGCATACAATTGGAAACATGAATATCTGTTTAAACATGGTAACTAACTTGTAGTACATGGGTGTTTGGATTTGTGTTTTGGAACTGATTATATGATTATTTTGGAAAGAGGTCACAAGAATAAATATACCATGTGCAATAAAATTGATTATAGAAGAATAAACTAGAAATAGATATCTACCCTTTCTTTTGAAGTAATTATAAAGGCTTTTACTGCCATTTCATAAAACATTTCTTTTTTGTAAAGATCGTATTATCTATAAATCCTTGAATAACCAGAATTTATCACACTCGAACGTAATTACTTGATTATTCAACTTCAAGTACCAGTAGCACATAAAATATCTATCTTCTACATTATTCAACTTCAAGCACCAGTAGCACATAGAATATCATCTTCTACATCCGCTTTTATATCAAATTTCAAATATTAAATCACAGTCACATTTAAAACACACATCCAACACTCCTTAGAACTAGGAAGATATTCAAAAGAAAAATAGATTATTTTTTAACAATATATGACATACCTGGGGACTATTCAATGTTTTGAGTGAATCGGTGACAGCTTGGACCGTCCCTTGAACGTCTGCTTTGACAATAATTGGGAGTTCAACCCTTTTAGGCTCATCTTCTATTATTTCAGAATCAGAAATCTCCTCCCCGTCTTTCCTACGCCTCTCTAGTTCCTGTTTCTTCTCCTCCTTCTGCCTACGCTTCTCTTGTTCCAGTTTGTTCTCTTCATCCATCTTCCTAAGCCTATCTCGTTCCAGTTTCTTTTTCCTTCCTTCACTAAGCATCCGGGCTCGTTCTTCCGAATCCACAACAATAATATCATCACCTGCCATTGGCAGCCCTTTGAGCCCCTCAATCTCCACAGGCATAGCAGGTGTGGCCTCGCCAGTCAATTTCCCAGCTGTATCCCTAATCGCACGTATTTTCCCCCACTCGGCACCAACTGCAACATGTTGACCACAAACCAAAGTCCCGGCTTTGACCAAAGCTGTAGCCAACGGGCCCCGCCCACGGTCAAGTCTTGCTTCAACGACATAAGCTTGGGCCACTCCATCTACACGGGCTTTTAGGTCCATTAACTCAGCTTGAAGAAGCAAAGCTTCTTCAAGCTTATCAAGTCCTTTTTTAGTAACTGCAGATACCTCAACCACTTGTACATCACCGCCCATTTCTTCAAGGGGTAACCCTTCTGAAGCTAGTTGGACTTTGACTCTTTCTGGGTCAGATGCGGGCTTATCACATTTGTTGATGGCAACAACTATGGGGACATCTGCTGACTTGGCATGTGACATGGCTTCAAGTGTTTGTGGCATCACACCATCATCAGCAGCTACCACTAGCACCACTATGTCAGTAACGGCTGCACCTCTGGCTCGCATGGCGCTAAAAGCCGCATGGCCGGGAGTGTCCAGGAAGGTTATGGATGCACCTGATGTCATGCCTACAACGAAAGCACCAAGGTGTTGGGTTATGCCACCGGCTTCTTTGGCGGCAACTGAGGTCTGGCGTAGAGCATCTAAAAGGGAGGTTTTTCCATGGTCAACATGACCCATGACTGTTACCACGGGTGCACGAGGAAGAACTATGGAACCTTCGTATGAGTAGAGCCTCTTAACATTTACCCCAACTTCCTGCAATTTTTCATATTAGAATAAATGATTATGGAAATAAAAGCGCAAAATAAAATTAGAGGTGGCAATTTGGTCGGATTTACTTATGAATGGATCAGGGTTTGGGTCGTGTTTCATCTCCCACGGGTCAAATCAGAATATATCTAAATAATGCCCCTGTTACGCATCCACTCATTTTTCCGCATCTAATAACAATAAGGGGAAGAATAACTCATAAAAGAAAACAAACAAGAAAAACAAATACCATTGCAATTAGTTCAGCGATGTCAATGCCCAAAGGGTCGAATTCTGACCCAACTTTTTCCCCCACATTTACAAGCATACTTTGCAAAGTGGCCACTGATTGACCACAACGTTTAGCAAGCTCTAAAGTTGTCATTCCCTCAAATATTTCAATGGTTTTATCTGAAGATGGCTTGCCATTCTTTTGTAGTTTGGGTGGCACGTATGGAGCTTCACACGGTGGCTTTGCATTTGCAGCAGGTCTCTTTTTAAATTTCCCTGTCTTACGTTTCTGTAGACCAACTATGTCCTCATCTCCTCTTTTAAGTAGTCTTGGACTAGCATGAAAACGCCTACAAAAGTTTGAGATGTGAATACAACAATAACCATGCAGACCATTAATCCTATATGACTGAAAGTTACCTTACTAAGAATCTGCTTTTCAAGAAACCTAAAGTGTCATCACCAAGTAAAGCTGAGTTGCTGGTATATCCTGTATCAAATAAGTCTTGATATAAATTTGAGGCGGATGTAAATAAGCTACTAGATGCTTGGAAATCCATTGATTCGGAAAGATAGAATTTTGATTTCGTGGAAAAGTCAAACATTGATTTTACAGAATAAGTAAAAACATACCCGCTAAAAAAGTGATAACATATCAAACTTTTAATTACCTCTAATCCGCCCAACAGAAGATGAAAGCAAATTCGACCGCAAAGCGGTGTCTCTAAATGCTTTCGAAGTCAGAATCCTCAAAGCACTAGCATGAATGCTCTGTACATAAAGTGTGTGCCATGTTATATTTGATCACTAGTTATAACCACTTAACTAGTTCAGTTTACTTTAAACAGGAGTAAACAAAAGCAAACGGTTCACTAGAGTTGACACAAAAATCATCAATATGAACATGCACGCATATGAAATCGTATTAGGTACAGGTAAGGGAAAGAAGGAAGCAGATCCATAGGAAACAATCTGATGATAATCATGCTCCAAAATAAGAATATCCACTACACCTGCTACACATATGTGATTCTTTAATCATGTAATTGTGGCAGAGAGGTAAAAAGTTCAAATAGGCCTCCTGAAGTGACAAATGATATGACTTGCTACTAACCAACATACTATGTGATACATCCATGTCCACGTTGACCAATTCAATGACTTTTTCAATTAATTTTCCATTGATACATATGTATGCATGCACTATTTCTTTGTAAGCTATTCCACTAGTTAATTTCCTAAGTGCATTTACCCATGATCACATGTTGGAACATGTATCAGTTTCCACCGTATCTTCCCTTGTTGCATTGAAAGGAGTTTCATCACTAACAGAAATTAACATAAAATTGGATCAAAAAGTCTAATACCATTCGCTCTTATTTCTTTGGAATCCAACCCGCTCCAAGGGTATAGTATACCTAGGGAGACTAGCCATCTTGAACCGGCTTATAACACTGTGGGTGTGGAGATAATTGAAGGGCAGGAAACACAAAGATATGTACTTTATGAAATTTTCAGGTGAATCCTTAATTCAATATCAATAATCGAATTTCAAAACGCGATAAAACGCAACTTCCATGTATCTAGACTTGTTACCACTTTTAGTGATCATTTAACAACACATCATCTAAGAAGAAAATGGGAAACGTTGGACTTGACATTTTATCAAACACCTGGTACTCATCCTTCGTTACACATACACGGGTCCATATTTTCACCCATTTTCCTTTGTCCATCATCAATCACAAACTCTTTGACATTGACACTAAAAGCTACAGGTTTAGCATATAAATTTCTACCAAAAAAACAACCTGGTGATTGAAGAAAAAGATGCAAAAAGTCATCTTTAACATCCAATTTACAAAGTAATTACAAGTCATAGTATTCATTCATTTCTGAAAGAAAAAGCCCTAAAAAATTCGATGATGAAAAACTAACCTTTCTCCCAAGCTCCCTCCACGCCATTCATAAGTATAAGTCAAAATTCCTGCAGACTGAAGAAAACAGGGATTAAATTGAAGGCAGCAGAGTTACAAGGAAAACTAAGTATGAAGGGATACACGGGAGAAAACGACGTCAGATGGGGGGTTGAAGGCATAAAACTACGAATATGGTTGGTTACCTGCAATCAATATGAGGTTGGGTGTTGCCCTAATTTTCAGAGTGAGTGAGTGAGTTATAAATGGAGGGTTGGGTTGTAGAGGCGGAGATCGGAGGTCGGTGAAGGGGTTGTGGGAGGGAGAACACCCGACCGTGGAGAGGAAGAAACTGTATTTTAGGAAGGATTGCATATATATTTTTACCAACGTAGAAATATCATATAATTATTTTTTAAAGAAGGGAATTACAAAATATTTGAGTATAGCTCTAGACGTGTTTTTGAGATAATTAAGGTAATTTCGTATTAATTAGAAATCAATTTGCATTAAAGACGTTTAATGCAAAGTGTGATTACGCATTATTTTTGAGTGTTCAACAAGTCTCTCCTCCACTATAAATACAGTCTCATTAGTTGAGGCAAAACACACCGAATTCAATATTCAAAATCCCTTTTCTCATTCACATCTTCATATCATTTCTTCCAATCTTCATCTCGTTTGTCGAGAACTTCTAGAATTCGAAGGTAACTTCAAGCTTAGAGTTATCACGGCCGTATAATCGATTTATGCGATTATACCCTGGGAAACAAAACGGGGTCTTTGGTAGACCCAGAATTTGTTTTAAGGGACTCGGGTTTTGACATGAATCCTTCGCCAAAGATTGTGTGGGTCTTCATCTTTTCTCAAATATTTTAATAAAACATTTTCTATCTTTCTGTCTTCATCTTCTAATTCTCAAAAACCATTTTGAAACTTCATAAAACTTTCATCACTGTGTTTACTTTGTCTATTTCTTTCATTTCTTGTAAGTGTATTTTCTTTATTTCTCGTAATTGTATTGTAATTAAATTTCTTTCCCTGTATTGTAATTATGTATATTTCTCGTAATTGTACCATTAGGAGTAGATTTTCATTTCAAGTGTATTGTAATAGAATAGATTATTTCTTTTTTTGTAATCGTACACAAATAAAATATTTATTTATTTTAAATATACAAACGGTTTTCCTACAAACTTAAAACAATTTTTTTAAAACACCGTTTGTTTTATAAAACTTCATTATCTCGAGTCTCAAAGTTGGACTTAGATTTCTCGAGGTGATTTAGTGTTTTAAAAATAAATATTATAACTCGTTTTGACTCAAAATTTGTCTTAGAATCAAACGAGATGTCGGTTACGACAAATAAAATTTAACATCCATTAGTTGGACGTTATATTTTTTTAAATCATTTAACCTCCATAAGTTGGAAGTTATAAACTTTTAATACATTCTAAATCCGTCCATTTATTGGACTTTAATCTCCTTTAAACGTGCGCGTTTAAAGATTAAAAACTCTATTCTACTCCTCGAAAACCATCCATTAGTTGGAGGTTTTTTCTTACGTTTTAAACGTGCGCTTTTAAAAAATAATTCTGAATATTAACTTGTGTAGTTTTCTATTTCAGAAAAATGACTAACGAAGTTGAAAAGATTACTGAAAAGCCTAAGGGAACTCCATCGGTTGGTACCCAAAGTGGCATAACGACCAAAACCATCGCGAGTCATGCCGAAAAACCCGAGAAGTTATCGAGTTTGCACTTCAAAAGGTGGCAACAAAAGATGTTTTTCTGTTTGACCACCTTAGACCTTGCGAGGTATCCACTCCCCAACTCGGTGAAGGGGAAGTCAACGCTGAAACCGTTAGCGCGGTGGAAGCTTGGAAGCATTCGGACCACTTGTGCCGCAACTATGTGTTGAACGGCCTAGTGGACTCATTGTATAATGTCTAATCGGTGTTTAAGACTTCCAAAGAATTTCGGGAGTCTTTAGACAAGAACTATAAAACGGAGGTTGCTGGCACGAAGAAGTTCGTGGTAGCCCTTTTCTTGGACTATAAAATGGTTGATAAAAAACTGTGATGAGTCAAGTCTAAGAACTTCAAATTATACTACATGAGGTCCACGCGAAGGGTATGTCCCTTTGTGAGACGTTCCAAGTGGCGACAATGATTGAAAAACTTCCGCCTTCGTGGCTTGAGTTTAAGAACTATCTTAAACACAAAAGAAAGGTGATGACCGTTGAGGATCTCATTTTCCATCTTTGTATCGAGGAGGACAATAAGACTGCTCAAAAGGCCACTACCATGCAACCTTCGGCTAAGGTGAATATGGTGGAGGTTGGACAGTCTTCCAAAGGAAGCAAGCGAAAGGGTGGGGCCAATGCCAAAGGCAAAGGCAAAGCAGTGGGGCACTTGGCACCGAAGAAAGGGGTTGTGAAAAAGAAGCCTCTGAAGTTTTCAGGAAAGTGCTACAACTGTGGAGGGCGTCATCGGGCGGATCAATGCCCGAAGCCACAACGTGAGCATTGCGAAACGAAAGAACCGTACATTGAAAGAGACGATAAATGCGATGTTGAATAGTTCTGGGATGAGCCTAGACATGTGGGGGAAAGCCATTTTGACGGCTAACTATCTTTTAAATAAGATACCCCGCAAAGATAAGGATAAAACTCCTTATGAATTGTTGACGGGCACAACGCCATCCTACAAACATCTGAAAGTGTGGGGGT
The DNA here is from genome assembly GCA_039602395.1 of Deinandra increscens subsp. villosa. NCBI lineage: Eukaryota > Viridiplantae > Streptophyta > Magnoliopsida > Asterales > Asteraceae > Deinandra > Deinandra increscens. Next base: position 20,201 of record JBCNJP010007740.1, read on the forward strand.
GCCTAGCTAAAGTATTGGTTCATTTGCCTAAGGTGCAAAGGTTTGGACTTAAAACGGCGGACCGTGTGTTCATTGGATACGCCGAAAATAGTAGTGCATATCGATTTCTTGTCCATGACTCAAAAAACCCCGATATACACGAAGACACTATAGTGGAATCAAGGAATGCTTCATTCTTTAAAAACATGTTCCGGTGTTTGTCACGAGAACGCACGAGTTCATTCGACACCATTAGTTGGTGATGAGACTCGTGAAGATCCATTTGTTGGTAATGAGGTTCATGTACGGCCTGCATCTAATGAGGGTGAGCTTAGACGAAGTGAGCGAAAAAGGTTTGAAAAATCCTTTGGACCTGACTTCACGGCTTACATGGTTGAGGGTGATCCTAATACCTATCGTGAGGCGGTAACCTCTTCAGATGGGCCTCAATGGAAAGAAGCCATCAAGCGTGAGATATAGTCTATCTTGAAGAACCACACTTGGGAGCTTGTCGATCTTCCTAATGGTTGCAAACCACTTAGATATCGGTGTATATTCAAGAAGAAGTTGAAAGCCAATGGCTCCACTGATAAGTATAAGGCGAGGCTAGTGATCAAAGGATACAGACAAAAGGAGGGTCTGGATTACTTTGATACTTACTCACCTTTAACTCGCATAACCTCGATAAGGTTGGTGCTTGTTATAGCGGCTTTACGAAATTTGGAGGTTCACCAAATGGATGTTAAGACATCGTTTCTAAATGGTGATTTAGATGAAGAGATCTACATGGAACAACCTGAGGGTTTTCCCGCTCATGGCCAAGAAGGCAAGGTATGTAGACTCGTCAAGACTTTGTATGGCTTGAAGCAAGCTCCTAAGCAATGGCACCAGAAGTTTGACCGTGTCATGCTTGACAACAGATTCAAAATAAATGAGTGTGACACGTGTGTCTATGCGAAAGACACACCTAGAGGTTATGTGATTCTATGTCTCTATGTAGATGACATGCTTATCAATGAGAGTGATGATAAGATGGTCGAAGCTACTAAAGACATGTTGAAAGCGAAATTTGACATGAAAGACACGAGGCTCGCAGATGTGATACTCGGTGTAAAAATCATCAGAGCCTCAAATGGTATTGTCTTGAGTCAATCTCACTATGTGGACAAAATCCTTGAGAAGTTCAACACAGGAGATAAGAGTGTGTCTTAAACTCCGGTTGATACTACCCTTCATCTTGCTAAGTATAGAGGAAAAAGGGTTGCTCAGTTGGAGTACTCAAGGGTGATTGGCAGTCTAATGTATCTTATGACATGTACCAGGCCAAATTTGGCTTATGCTGTGAGAAGACTAAGCCAGTACACGAGTAATCCGTGCGCGGTACATCTATGTAGATGACTGCAATACCCGAGATCCAGCAGTTATCGAAGGATACTGCGATGCGAATTGGATTTCGGGTATAAAGGATTCCAAATCAACAAGCGGGTATGTGTTCACGCTTGATGGCGCGACTATCGCTTGGAAATCGACTAAGCAAACTGTTATAGCGCGGTCCACAATGGAATCCGAGTTCATCGCCTTGGATAAATCTGGTAATGAGGCGGACTGGCTACATGAATTTGTGCAAGAAATTTCAAGGTGGCCTAAGCCAATGACAACTCTTTGCATACATTGTGACTAGTAAATTGGCAATTGGGCGCGCCCAATCCGCGATGTAAAATGGCAATATAAGGTACATTATACGTAGACATAATACAGTACGACAACTAATCTCTACTGGAGTTATCTTAATTGACTATGTGAAGTCAAAGGATAACACTGCGGATCCGTTTACAAAACGCTTAAGCAAAGAGTTAATTTTGAAGTCGTCAAGGGGCATGGGACTAAAGCCCATTGGGTTGAAATCGGGTGTGAAGGAAAACCTAACCTATGAAAATGGAGATCCCAGGCTCTAAGTTCAATAGGACAACCTAATCGGATTGGCTAAGGTCACTGTGGGGGAGTACCCTAAAATCTTAAAAGGAAGTTGTGTACTTCCTAGTCCATTCCTATCACCAAACAGTAAAATATGTGAGGTTAAGCATACAATGGTCAATGACTTTGTGTAAGTCATAGATGATTTTGAGTAAATCTTAATACCAATGCTTTTAATGATTGTGGTAATCACCTATGCAATAGAGAAGGGGAACAACCCACGCATCAGAATACTTTATTATAAAAATAATTCTTAAGAGGGACTAAGGTCTGTTTCCTTCATACACCGCTTTCGCGCAACACATGAGAGGTCGTAACCAGAGTCAAGTTCGCAAACATGTATCTATCCGACTTACATGAAGTGACAAAGTATTACTAACCCCCAATACTAACCCCCAATACTAACCAATACCTTCAGGCCGTAGTTAGCGTGAAATCCGTGTTTTTTTTACATAGACATAAAACTCACGAACATATTACTTTGCATGTGATGCGAGTCACCGTTAGGATCATGCATCGTCCTCCAGTCGGGTGTCACACGTCCGACTGATGAGCTTTCGACTCCTCAAATGGTCTATAATACTCAAAGCACATTTGTCCAAAAAGGTTAATAATACACTTTCAATTTAGAAGAGTTTTCATAAAGTCATCCGTACTTACCTTAAGGTAATTACGTAAGCTCATTTTACTAATTTACCAAAAACTTGTTTTTTTCAAGTAACTGTACGAGTTTAATCAAACTTAAGTCTGATTTAAATATTTGCTTAACTGAAGGTGAGTGGCTCATAGACAAACCTTAAACAACTTCATATCAAGTGAAGGTTCTTACAAACATAGAAAGATTAAAAGACTGGAAAACCGAAAACAATAAGAAGAAAAACTTTATAGATAAATAGGAGCAAAGTTGAGCCAAGCCAAGCTTGTTAGAACATGTCTAAACCATCTTCTCTTGTCACAACTAGGCACACCTTGAAATGGAGACTCAGTTGGCTATTTATAGGCAAGAATTGAGGTGGGCACGGGCCGTGCTTGACAGGATATCTTCAGAAATCGCAAGGAGGGCAGAGGCACGGGCCGTGGGCTTTAGGGGAAAGGGTCGTGAGCTTCAGGGTCACGGGTCGTGCCTGTCAGTTAACAGAAGCACGGGCCGTGTGTGTTAGTTTAGCAGAATCAACTGTATTTAGCGGCTAAGGATGTGACACGGGCCGTGCTTGGCTAGGCACGGGCCGTGCTTATGGCCTTCAATCACAAAGCTTCGTGCTTTTCTTACGTTTTTCATCTTTTTTTGCTTCTTTTATGATTTGGACCTAGATTAATTGTAGGTCCGAAATCAAACCAAACACACGATATTTGATCGTGAATGAGTGCGGAATCCTCAAACACGATTGATCCAAGAAACAAGTAGAAGAAATAGATTCAATCTAATGAAAAAGATTGAATCTTGAATGAAAACCCTCTTACTTGGAAGCTGATCGTAAATAGAAACAATGAAGAAATCGTAAACTAGAATGATGTATTGAAAAGCTTCGCTAAAATCGGTTACAATGAGGTGGTATTTATACCACCTCATACATGAGATTGGGCCAATCATAAACCCAAATCTAGCCCAATCATAAACACTAAAATGGCCCACATGGCCTATAAATTAAACTAGACTAAGCCCAATAACAAAAGCCCATCTAATGTTCATGCCTCTAACTAATATATAGCCCTACAATCTTCCCCTAGGCATGAACCATTAGACCACTTCACGGCAGCAGCAAATCAAATCGGAATGAGGTTTGAACGTTGTTGAACCACCATCCCTTCTCTACAATCTTCTTAGCTGCTCCATCAAAGATGCCAACCCTTACAGCATTTACCATATCAGTCTCGTCTGCAAGAATGGGTTGGGTGGCCAGAAGCTTTATATCTCTTTCACCAAATCGAAGAAGATCCACCGGGTCATAAAATCGGAATTGACGCATCGGCTTACAGAGAACCACCACCTCATGTGTTGTTGGATCGTAGTACCAGCAATCAAAGTTTCTAACCAGTGTTCCATCCTCGATCTCATCCAACATATTAATGACCCTTGTGCGCTTGGTCGGTGGCCTCCGTACTTCTCCAATTGGCTCCCCTGTCACAGGGTCAGTTCCGGTCTCTCTCCACCTGACCTCCTTCAGCTCAAAATCTCTGAAATCATTCTCCATGTGGCCAAGCAGATTGTCTCTGATCAGATTCCCTTCTGGTCCATTCCACCTGTTGATAAATGGAGCTCTCAGAAGTTTCCTTATCTCAGGCTCAGTCCAGGAGTGGAATTGAGCACGAGATTGATAGTACTCCACTGGACTGTAGCCGTCACGGATAACAGCAAAGATCTTCTTCTCCATGTCGTAGTGCCAACATAGGATTTCCTCACAACTCCCACGCTTATCAATTGAGCTTTTGCCAACGTCGATGGTGTATAGAATGGGAGCTGGTCCTTGGAAGAACTCTCTGAACCAGTTCTCGTGTCCTTCAGGGGCTTTGGAGATAACTCTGCCACTTCGGGCGTAATCTGGCATCTCCATATTCTCATCACCTTCGTCTGTCTCCATGGCAGTAGCTTGATTTCCCTGAGATGAACTCTGACCAGGGGCACCAGAGTTGTTAGGCCCTGCACCCTCCGTCAGTTCATTAACCTTCCTTCTCAGGCCCTTTATCATATTGTAGAGATATTCCATTCTTTCCTTGTCAGCTACCTCATATCCTCTCATATATTTGCTGTTTGCCTCCTCCTTCTCTCTCAAACGCTGATTTTCTTCCATGAGAGCCTTGATCTCATTTTGTCTCATCCTATTCTGAGAGATCAGGAAGTTAATCTGAGGATCAGCACTAATCCTCAGATCAACTGGAAGCTCAGCAGCCATCAAAGGGCGGAAACCTGGAGCTGCGAGTGGTTGGCTTGTCGCGGTAGAGAGGCTCACTCTAACCGGACTTGGAACAACGAAGGTGCTATCAACCTCCAGAAATTGCCTATCTTCACGTACAGGGCTTTGCACGTTCAGAATCGGACTATCGTGCTGCACAGGGGCAGGTTGATCATCGCCACCTTCAGTCTGTGTAAGAGACGGTTGCTCTTGGAGTGCTTCATTAACAGATTCTTCTTGACCACTGGCACCCGCAGAACTGGGTCCAGTTGGTTCTACAATCATTAGACTCGAGCTAGTCTTGGTGAATCTGAACCGTATGCTCCTAGGATCAGTTTTCTTTCGTGGAGATGGTTCACGAGCAGGGACGGGTTCTTCCACGAAAGCTTCATCAGTGTTTAACTCCAGCTCAGGAGGTGTATCATCACTGCCAGATGACCCAATCATATCTTCTCTTGATCTTTTATGGGTTAGTGGCTCCAAGTCCCCATAAATATCATCTTCAGCTAAGTCCTGGCCAGTGAGGATGTCATCCATTATATTTTCTTCATCGGATGGAATGACATCATCTTCTTGAACATTGACAGCTGGAGTTACTGTCAAGTCTTGGTCTTCGGCAACCATGGCATTCACAACTGGCAAGTCAGCTTCTGGCTCTTCATCCTCCATAACTTGTTCTCGGGCTACCTCTGGAAAGGCACCTCTCTTAACCCATTCCAGTCTACCTTCATACATGTATTTGCCACTTCTATCCTGAGTCTGGAGACCAAAAACACCAGCATCCATCACCTTTACATCCAGTTTCTGTATCCTTTCCTCAATCATTGGATATTTCAGCATGACCACCATCTGCACGAATCTTGGTGTCATCAGAAACTGCTCACGAGCACCCAAGTTAGCATTGCCGATCCAATCTAGCAGCATCATCTTCGAGAAATTGTAGTTCCAGTCAAGGGCCAACGCGACGAAAGCAGTGCCGTGGACCTTGTTCAGCTGGTCAAAGCTCGTTCTCTTGCCCAGAAATGATTTCTGCATGAAATGGGCAAGGCACCTCCAGTAGTGCGGCAGCTGCTTCTTCATGATAGGCGGGAATCTGCCTTCATATCCCAGTAATTGGGCACCTGCCAGAACGGCTTCCTTGGGGTAATCAACCGGATCGGTAGCACGATCGTTGATATTCAGGCCTCTTCTAATATCATCTTCCAGAATGACCACCTGACGGTTCTGGATGGTAGCAGTGATTCTTGTCTTATCAGCACTCGCCCGTGCAGTCCCCCAAAATTCTCTTACCAGCATCTCATCAATCAATACACTCGTTCTTAGTGCATGATTTATCTTGCAGACGTTCATGCCCGCCACCAGTGAGTAAAATAGATCCATGTGGTGCTCTGGTGGATCTTCCAGGAAAGCTGGTATACAGTGATCATGATCAAATTTGATTGGTTCGTCAATAACATTTCCTGCCATCTGAGACAAACAAGACATATGCATCAGATTTGATCATGAGTAAGCAATTATGATTATCAACCCTAAACGTGTTCAATTGACGATAACTTTTTACTTTTTAACTTCACAAAATTTCAATTTGAACATTTTCAGGAAAATAATTGAATTAAGCACTTGCTCACAAACACCGTCAAATTTTATCTAAAAACCGTTCAATTTTAATGAGATTTTAAAAATTTATTAAGTGTTTAAGTTTTATTCTTATTAATTTTCATTTAATATGGGTTTACGATTCATTAAATGAGTTTACGATCCATTTAATAGTGTTTACGATCTTCATTCGGGTTCACGATTGAGTTCAATATAGGCCCAATCGTAATCAATTATGATCAATCGTAAACACCATAAACACCAGTTTGGGCCCGATCGTAAAGGTCCAAACGCATTTTGTCGTTTTCTCCGGATCGTAAACGTTCCAATCGTGAACAGAAATCGTAAACGATCTGATCGTAAACGATCTCAATCATCGTCTTCTTCACCAAGAACAGTCGTAAACACGTGGTTCCGCCATTGATGCAACCTGCAACTCACTCGAAAACACCATCAAACACCATCAAAATCACACAGTTAAGCACAAATAACTACCTTTAAACAGATCTTGACACAGTACCGACTACAAGATCTTCAAGAAAAATGCATTCGAAACACAGAAAAACTTGACCGATGATGAAATTAGGGTTTCGAGACTGAAAATTCGTGTAATGACGATGAAACGGTTGATAAACAGAGGGCTTTTGGTCGGAATGATGTGTAGATGATGATGTTGAGGTTCGTATGGAGATAGGTGGTCGGAATCGGGTCGAGGAGATGTTTTCCGGCGAGGGTTCGGCGGTGGTCTAGGGTTTCGGATGGAGGAGTCGTGAATGGAGGAGAGAGAGAAAGGGTCGTAAATGGGGAATCGGAAACATACGAAAAGATATTTATAATGACAAATTTACACTTTGCTCCCCTCCTTTGAACCGTAAACATTAAAGTTTACACATAAGCCCCTTCAACTTTCTTAAAAAACTCACACAAGTTCACCCCAAACTTGAAAATTCTCACAAAATTTGAAACTTTTAAAAACTTTGAGAATTTTACAAAACTTCCCCTCAGACTCATACCCGAGTATCCGATCATGATCATGAAAAATTTTAAAAGTTTAAACAAATTAAAAACAGATAAATTCAAATCCAAAATATTTACAAACTTACCTCAGAAAATTCAAATATTCACATACCTGGTGCTGGTATTTTTACAGATAATTCAGACAGGTCTTTGACTGAGGAACCCTTTTCAGCTTCTGTTACTAGACACTCTAGACAATTGTCAGGTGGTTTAAACACATAAACTCACATCCAGTAAAGTGCTTAATTATAGTACAGATTTACCGATATGTTTAACCGTCCCCACACCCAATTTTCCATAGCAAAACCTACCCAACCTCAGAGTTTATTGAGGATTCACAAACCCCTAACTTGAGGAACCATGCAACACTGTTTTTGACTACCACTTATTTCTGATTTTCATATATTATCAGTTGATGATCAGGTCGGCCGCATAAGCACGCAGAGAAGACCAACTGAATAATTTTATTTTCTTTTCTTTTTCTTTTTCAGAATTTTCAATTTTTGAATTCTTTGAATTCTTTTTCTTTTTCTTGTGGTGTTGTCTTATACAGTGTTAACATGGCGTGTGAGAGAGTGAATACTAGGTAAATACCACTCTCAACCCGTTTTTGCCGGGACTCAGTTTTTTAAACCATGTAGACTAGGATGGGAAACTAAACATGTATAGAGTTTAAGATTACTGCACTTACTTAGATGATCATTTGTTTTGGTTGAGCTTACCGACAGTTTTTGGTTGTTCCATAACTGCTTTACCCTTAGGTTCAGCAATCTGATTAACTTTTGGCACTTGTTTCTCAAAAGGCTTTGTTTTAAATTTGTCAGGTCTGTTGTAAACTTCTTTAGCTGCATGAGCAGGTTTTGAAGTTTGGCCCACATCTCTCCTTTCATTGACAGGCTTTGTCACTGGGGCTTTTGTGTTTAGAACCTTAGACTTTTGAGTCTTCATTGGTTCAGAACTCTGCTTCCCCTGTGACGAAGCTTGCTGCTTTTGAGTTCTGTTCTCACCCCTCATCATTTTCTCAAGCATATTTGTCCGCTTGTTCTGCGGATAATATGGCTCATAGGGTCTGTTCATACAATTAGCAGCAAAATGACCTGGTTGACCACATTGAAAACAATTCATTTGTCTAGGCCCATTGACGTTGCTACACAAGTATGAGCGTCTTGGGTAAGACGACTTCCATTCCGGTTGATCATCCCATTTGTGTATCACACGTTTTGAATGTTTTTCAGGTTGTGTTATTAAACAAAATTGTTCAGATTTTGATTTATCAGTTCTATTATAAGTTGACACAACCTGGGGATACGGAACAAAATCATTGGGCTTAGACTGACGGCCAATCTTTGTGTTAGGAACACGCATTTTAAAAGAACTAACGACTTCATTAGGATTAGAAACATGTTTTAACAAGACAATTTGATTGGACTTGGATGCTTCAAGTTCTGACACAGATGCCAGAACGTCATCCTTAGGTAAACTAGAAACAGAACAACTAGACTCATGACACTCATTGACTCTCAAGCATTCAGCATCCTCCCCAGATACATCTTCAATGCCTACAACATCTGCACATGTAACAAAAACATTAGTAGGACTAACATTATTGTTTAATGATTCCTGGGAAGGGCCTGGTTCATTTCTGTGTTCATCTACCTTGTTCTGACTACTCATCCCATATATTCCAAGTCTCTCTCTTTCTAACTCCTCTTCTGTCATAGGGGTCACACCTACCAACATACTATCTATAGGAGGACCTGCTTCATGATAACCTGACTTAGTTCTGTCTACCTGATCCTCCTCATAGAGCACTCCTATAATATCTCTAGGGATAGGTGGGGGAATTACAACATTTGCGGCCACGGACTTGTCAGACTTTTCCGACCCAAATCCTGGCGTATGTTTCCCTACTTGACCACAAGTGATAGCCTGAGATAGTTCTTTACCTGCCTGAAGCATTCTTTTGTTTCTTAATTTATTCACATCTAACTGAACCTGCATCTCATTGTTCTTATGTGTCAATTCATCTACCTGCTTTCTAAGGTCAGCTATTTCTAATTTAGCATTATCATACAGGATAGATTGTTCAGTTGCTATCTGTTGGTACTTAACAATATCTAGCTTTTGTGCCTTAATCTTTTCCTCACCTTTTATCCATCTACCCTTAAATGAACTCCTCTCACACTTGATCTCAAACAATTCTAGTTGATAATTCTTACAGACTTGTCTAAGACCAGGTATAATACGAGCACAAGTGGGATCAGAACATACCTTGAGGTTCTCAGCATCAGCAACGTATGCTTCCTTGTCTTCTATCTCAGTCTCCTCAGGCTTTTCCTCATCAGTGACCACAAATGCATGATTTTCTTCATCATCCTCTTCTGCAGTAGCAATCAAAGCATGTGACAAACTAAGATCCTTCATCTGGGGGGTCAGTTCCCTCAGCTGGGGGGTCCAGTCATAACCTCCACCTCCCTGAACCACCAATGCCTTGTCTTCTCCTTTACCTTTTACCTCAGCTGCCTTCTTCTCTTCAACCCTCTCTTTCTTTGGCTTCGTGCATTCCCTGGCAAAGTGACCATACTCATCACAATTGTAGCACCTCAGCTTCGACTTGTCAAACCCCATTCTGATTTTATCCTGATCCTTCCAGACGTTCCTTCCAGTTTTGGCCATAAATTTCTTGGCTCTGAAAACAGCCATGGCCATTTGCCAAGAGACATCTAGCATCTCCACGTCCTCAGGATTTATCTGATTAAGATCACCAGCCACCATATCAGAAGGTACAAGATTCCCGGCCACAAGGGCATGATAGCTGTTCATGAAACCCATTCCAAGGGCAAAGTTAGGATCATTGACATCTCCAGAGTTGACACCTCCGCTTGAACTTCCTTGAGGCTGTGCCACAAATGCATTACCCATTGAAACTGAGCTTGATCCACTTCCCGAAGCCTTTCCTTCATGCTTACCTTCAACTTCTTCAGATAACAGAGCCTGATTCAACTTCCCAGCCAAACTTAATGAGCTTATGTGGTTTAGCTCTCTCTGCTTATCATCTATCATCTTTGACTTCAGTTTGTTAATTAGTTCATCCAAAGTCACTTCAGTCAGTCTATTGTTGTCTTTGATGATGGATATATTGGTGTTCCAAGATTTAGGCAGACTGTTTAGCAACTTCAAATTCTTGTCTTCAGTGTCCGGCTCCACACCATAACTGGACATCTCTGCCATCAAGGACACATACCTCTGAACTTGAGCCTCAAAAGATTCACCCTGGATATGGTTGAACAAGTTAAACTTCTGCTTCAACATCTGCTTCCTACTAGCCTTAATATCCGGATTTCCTTCATAAGCAACAATCAAAGCGTTCCACAGTTGCTTTGCTGTTTTGCAGTGCTTGAACCCTTGAGCGATGTCTGGAGTTAGGGCCATAGTCATTATTGCAAAAGCCCTCTCAGCCTTGTTGCACCTCTCCCAGTCATCATCATCATATTCCTCCTCTTTCTTCTCCTTCCCGGCATTTGCTCCCGTTGTGTGTGTAGGCGTATACGGTCCATTGAGAACTGCCCTCCATAGTCTCAGATCCACACTCTTCAAATGATTTTCGAATCTGTACTTCCACTCTAAGAAATTATCCGCTGAAGTTAGTCTTGGCGGACGAGTTATAGATCCGATCTCGAAATCCAATTTCTGGTACATACTCGGCTCAAAATCCATCTCAATAGCTTGGGAAACAATTAAACCTAAAGTCCAAACGTTCAAACAACACTGTTTACGATCCGAAAACTCCTGATTACGATCCAAATGAAGTGATTACGATCGACAGACACCGATTACGATCGGAAGCACTGATTGCGATGACACGTGTCACAGTCGTAAACACAAAACCGCCTTAACAAACTCGTAAACACCGATTACGATCCTTTGATTACGACTCCGGCAGTCGTAAACACCGAATCCGATCCAAACACAGTCGTAAACGCCCCTTTTACGATTATACACAACTCGTAAACTCAAGTACAGTCGATAGTACACTCGTAAACACCTTTTGCAAAGTCGTAAACAGCCAATCTTCAACCAGAAACAGTCGTGAACACCTCACAAAACCCAGAAACCTTCGAAGAACAGCAGCAGCACAAGTCGCAAACACCTCAAACAGCTCTCGAAACCTCAAAATCTCGAACAAAAACCCAGAAATACTCTTGAATCAATATCGTGAGAGCCTCGAATCGAAGATTCTTGGCTCTGATACCAATTGTAGGTCCGAAAATCAAACCAAACACACGATATTTGATCGTGAATGAGTGCGGAATCCTCAAACACGATTGATCCAAGAAACATAGTAGAAGAAATAGATTCAATCTAAGAAAAAGATTGAATCTTGAATGAAAACCCTCTTACTTGGAAGCTGATCGTAAACAGAAACAATGAAGAAATCGTAAACTAGAATGATGTATTGAAAAGCTTCGCTAAAATCGGTTACAATGAGGTGGTATTTATACCACCTCATACATGAGATTGGGCCAATCATAAACCCAAATCTAGCCCAATCATAAACACTAAAATGGCCCACATGGCCTATAAATTAAACTAGACTAAGCCCAATAACAAAAGCCCATCTAATGTTCATGCCTCTAAAATATATAGCCCTACATTAATAAAAAAAACTCAAAAGGAAACATTATTGGGTTATTTCGTTAGTTGCTAGCTTGAAATAATCATAATTGTGATGATAATTTGATATAAAATATGTATCTTTTGGCATATATCAATAATCTCGTTATTTTACATGGGAATGTGTAATACTTATACCTTATACATGGGCAGGGCCGGTCTTGAGGATTTAGAGGCCCTGTTCGAGTTTTAAAACATAGGCTCATTCGAAAAAAATTACAAACAGAAAATGTTCTTAAATAAAACAAAAAATAAGTTATATCAACAAACATAAGAAAATTATTGTTTTAAAATGACTTTCTAGTTGAAATCATGCCCTAAATGCCCGAATATTTAATAACTAATTGGACTATCTTTTTTAAATTGGATTCTTTTTTTTAGTTTAGGTTTAAAATATAAAAGTTTTATTTTAAAAGAACTATATAAATATAATATATATAAAAGATTTTTTAAAAAATAGCCCTACTAAAATGATAGGCCCTGTTCCGTCGCACCTCTCGCACATGCTCAGGGCCCCCACTGT